>PVLC010029804.1:0-19955 GCA_004027655.1 Graphiurus murinus
CTTTTCCCTCAGCCCCAGATCATCTTCCTGACCTCTTTGCCTGGTTGATGGCTACCTGGTGCCTACTTGTCTTTCATGCAAATGTCATTTACTTTAGAAGGCCTTCTCTGATTTCCCAAAGCCTTGGTTAGGCACTCCACTCTGAGTGCCTGGACACCCTGCATTTCCTCCATCCCAGCCCTTATCCACAATACTATCATGTTCCTGTTACTTCTCTGCTTCCTTCATTTCATGCAGTGTTCTTGAGAGCAGGCATTATACTTTGTATTTTAATTCCTAGCATTTAGCATTGAGTCTAATAAAGACTGATCCATATTCACTGAGTTAACATAGCAATTAATTTCATAAATATGTATTTACTAAGTGCCTACTTTGTACAGGTACAGGAATGGAGAGATACAACAGGTATGGTCACCACCCTTCTGATGGGGAGGTGATGCCAATATTTATAAAGTAACAAGTGCTAGGTGTGATAGCTCACACCTGTTAATCCCAGCTACTCAGGAGGCTAAGTCAGGAGGGTCAAAATTTGGGAGCCAGCCTGGGCAATTTAGCAAGACCCTGTCTCAAAATTAAAAGTGAAAAGGGCTGGGGATGTAGCTGGGTTGTAGAGTACTTGTCTAGCTTGAGCAAGGCCCTGGATTCCAGCCCCAGAAATAAGGAAAAAAAAAAAGGTAAGTCAAATAAATACATAATTACACATTGATGTCAGAGAAAAAAGATACAATGAGAAAGAATACTCTTTCTAAACAAGGAACTTGAGCAGAGCTCTGAGGATGAGAGAAAAGTGGTAGGGTTGAGGGTGGAGAACTTGGAGTCAGGGAGGGAGAATGTTGTAGACTAAAGGAAAAGCATTTGAAGGTTCTTACACAGAAAGCTCATTGAGAAGTTAAATGGACCATGTGGCTAGAGCAAAGTGAATAAAAGTAAGAGGCAAGTTTGAGAAACAGGCAAAGATGAAGGATTTGTAGACAATGTTAAGAGTGTGATTTTATGCTAAGGTGGGAGAGGGGATGATATGATTTATAAGTAAAAATAAACTCGAAAGTTATTCTGGTAGCCAGGCATGATGGTGCATTCCTGTAATCCCAGTACCTGGGAAGCCAGACAGGAGGATCTAAGGTTTAAGTCCAGCCTCAGCCACTTAGTGAGATTCTCAGCAACTGAGTGAGACCCTGTTTCAAAACAAAGGGCTGAGCCAAGTGTGGTAGTGCATGCCTGCAATCCCTGTATTTGGGAGACTGAGAGAGAAGGATTGCAAGTTCAAGACCAGCTTCAGCAACTTAGATCCTCAGCAACCTAGTGAGACCCTGTTTCAAAACAAACCTAAAAAGGGATAGGGGTATAGCTTGGAGGTAGAATGTTCCTGGGTTCAATCCCCAGTACCACAAAAAGGAGGAGGGGCTGGGAGTGTAGTTTTGGGGGTGGGTGGAATGCCTCTGGGTTTAATCCCCAAGACTAAAAAGAAAACAAAAAAGTTTTTCTGGTAACAATGAGAACTGAAGAGGAAGAGAAGCAAGAGCAGAATTGGGGAGACCAGCTAGGAAGGTACCATAGTTCTTCAGATAAGATGATGCTGGTTATTAGCAGAGATACAGGCAGAAAGGTGGACTGAGAAATATTCACGAGGACATCATGATAGACTGGATATGAAAGGGAAAAAGGAAAGTCAATGATGACGTCCAGGTGTCTCCTTGAACAAGTGGTGGGCCGTGAGCAAAAGCTGAGGAGCTATTTGAGGGTGTTCTGTCCTACACATGCTAAATTCAAGGTGTCTCTGTGATGTCCAGGTGCTGGGCATCTAAGGAAGGAAGGAGCAGAATACAGGAGCTCAAGAGAGAAGCCTGGGTCAGTTATTGGTTAGGAATCAATGGTATTATCAATGGCACTTAAAACAATGAGAATGGATGAGACTGCCTGGGGATAAAGAGTAGAAGTGGGATGAAAAGTAGCAGAGCCAGCAAAGACCAGCAAGCAGAACCCCGAGGGATGGAAGGAGAATCAAAAGAGCATGAAACCAGAGGTATCAGGGGAGAGAGCATCAAGATAAAGATGGGGTAGCCTGGCACCGTGGTAATCCCAGCGACTCAGGAAGCTGAAACAGGAGGATCACAAGTTGGAGGCCAGCCTGGGCAACTTAGAGATCCTACCTCAAAATAAAAAGTGAAAAGAGCTAGGACTGTAGCTCAGTGCCAGAGCACCCTTGGGTTCAGTCTCCAGTAACACGCACGCACGCACGCACGCACGCACGCACGATGAAGTAGGATAAGGACTGAAGAGTCCACCAGGTTTGGTTGTGGTGGAATGGTAGGGGCAGGAGCCAGGTCAGAGTGACTGCAGAATGAATGGGAGATGAAGTTAACACAGCAGATGCAGGTAATTCAAGACAGAAATCTAGCCTTGAAGGGAAGCAGAAAAATAGCTGGACTACTTCAAAATAGGCAGTGATAGGACCAGATGACTGGGGCTCAGCACAGTTAAATGCATCCTGGGGCTCTCTAAGGACAATGAATAAATGCATGCATGCAGGGGGCCAGGGAGGAGAAGGGCTGAGCTGCATGTGTCTATGTTTGCTTGAGGGTGAGCATGGGCAGAGAGGGAAGGGCAAGCCTGAGAACACCCTCTCCAGATATGGGCACGGATGCTGAGGTTCTCTCCAGAGGTGACAGGTCCCAAATGTAGAGACTTAATACCAGGACAACATAGCACAAGGGAAGGCAGACTGAGGGTTGGCAGAGTAAAAGGGAGGCAGCTGGAAGCTGAGTGAAGCTTCTCTGGTGAAGGAGAGGCCTGGAAGGAGGAGTAAGAGGGGTCCCGCCTGGCCCGCAGGGCACTACGGGGTTAGGCTCCGCCCCACTCCAAGCCCCAGGGGCTCTCCTAGCCAGTCATGCAGGGGCGGGGACTGGGCTACATCCAAGGACCAATAGCTCCTCCCTCCCTTCCCCTTCCTGCTTTACTTCCCCACCCAGGCTTACTGGGCACACAGCTGCTGAGGCCATACCCCAGCCTGAATCTATGATTTCCTTCCTCTCCTGGGCTCCTAGGCCTACCTCTCCCATCCCACTGTGCTCTAGAGATCTGCCCCTACTAGATTGGTTCAGGGGACTGTTTATCACAGCAGACTCTGGAGGGTCTTAGACTTGTAGCTGGATTTCACCCTCCTTCTTGGGCTGCCTTCTGTCATCTGCATCTTTTATCCTACCCATCCTTTCCGGCTCAGTTCTAAGGCACCTCAGTCCCTCATTCAGCATTCATCGAATGCCTTTGCTGGGGATACAAAGATAAACTGTCACAGTTCAGCCTTCACGGTTTCCACAATCTAACAGAGTACTGCAATTCAATGTGGTGAGGACCATGGGGGGGGGGGGAGAGGTTTTGCTAGGTGCATGTGCACATGCACACATGCACACGTGCACACACACACACACACACAATTTCCTAACTTAGATCTGGAGGAGGGGTAGGCCCAGAGGTTGGAAATCAAGGGAATTCTAATGAAGTGACATTGAAGTTGAGAATTACAGGAGGAGTAAGTTCTTCTATGGTGTCTTCTGCCTCAGGAGGCTACATCATACAGGGTGACAGCAGAGAGCTAAGAAATGAGATGCAAGATGAGCAGAAGCCACATCACACACTGGCTTGTTGGTATTCCCTGCTAGGAGATTAAGGCTTTATTTAAAGAGTGAAGGAAAAGTTTGATAGTGGTTGGGGAAAGGAGAAGTTTAAACACAGAGTGACCAAAGCACATTTTTTACTGCTATATGGAAAATAGCTTAAAAGGGTCAAGAGTGGAAGGCTAAGAGATTGCCTTGATTAGGGGAGTAGCAAAGGGTTTGTTGAAATGGATTTTATCGGGAGGAATACACAGAACTTGGCAACTGGTTGGCTGATTTTTTGTTGTTATTGTCGCAGTACTGGGGATTGAATCCAGGGGTGCTCTACCACAATACAGTCTCACTAAGTTGCCCAGATTAGCCTCAAACTTGGGATCCTCCTGTCTCAGCCTTCCAAGTACCTGAGATTACAGGCATATAACATCACCCCTGGAAACTGGTTAGTTTTACACGAAGACTCAGGGGAGAAGAAGGAATTAGAGATCATTTCTAGTGTTCTAGCTTGGAAACTGGAAGAAGAGCAGTTTGGATGAGAGGGTGACAATTCGGTGTTTAATATGATCAATCTGGTGTATGTAAAGGACACTGTTCAAGTGGAGAGTTTCAGGTGGCAGCTGGAAAGGTAGGCAGAGCTTACTTAGGAAGGAGATCTGCCCTGGAGGTATGAATTTGGATGTTATTGGTATAGAGATGTTCCTGAAGCCATGGAAGTGGGTGAGGTAACCTCACCCAGAGAAAGTAACATGAGAAAGGAGGGCCTGTGACTGAGCCCCAAGAAATGCCAACATTTAAGAGTCAGGCCCAGGAATCAAAGCCTGAAAAGAAGATTGAGAAGGTACAACCAGAGGGGAAGCAGAAGCAGGAAGGGGAGAAAAGAGCTTCCTGAACAGGGAATGATCTTCACTGTGCAATGCCACAGGGAAGCCCCATGATTTAAAGCCCTAAAGAAGCTATAATTAACCTCAAGGAGTGTAGTTTACAGGAGCTGGAGGAGGAAGTCATAGCCAGGGAGGTGTGTGTGTGTGTGTGTGTGTGTGTGTGTGTGTGTGTGTGTGTGTTTGCTGAGGATTGAACCCAGAGGCAGTCTACCTCTGAGCTATACCTCCAGCCCTATCTTTTTTTTTTTTTTTTAATTTGGAAATGGAGTTTTGCTAAGTTGCTGAGGCTGGCTTAGAACCTGCAATCCTCCTGTTTCAGCCTCCCAATTACTGGGATTACAGATGTGTGCCACCACGACTGGCTCAGATCCAGGGAGTTAAGGAAGAGGGTGATTCTGAACTAATGAAGACAGCCCATGCTGACTCTGCTGGATCCTTGACATCTACCAAAAAAATGTGCTTCAAGGCTTTTCAGTTTTTCCAAATTTTCAGACAGCATCTAGTTTCCCCCACTACTTCCTCCTATAATCTCACAGTATTCCCAGTTTTGTACATGATTTACACAGCCAGTGGAGGTGACCAAGCATTGTTGAAAAGTGTATAATAGAGGTCAGCGAGGCTCACTGCTAAAATGATTCACTCAACTATTACTAGCCTCTACTCACTAGCCTCCAGGTATGTTTGATCACTTGAGACCTCAGCAAAATAACAGATGACTTCAGGCTATAGCTTGCTTTCTCTAGAACAAAAGAAACCTTGGATAAGATAAAGTCCTCAAATCCAAGGAACCCTTTCAATAAGACCAGTAGGGAAGGAAAGTGATGAAATTCACAGTATCAATCTCCCACCACTGCCTGACTTAGTAGGTGAATTAACCATTCAATCATCAAACTTCTCTGGGCACACCTGGGCCAGGCCCTTTGACTGGAAATGAGACGAAAGGCTAAATCCCACGTGCTCCCTATCTGTCACAAGTATTTAGACTAATATAGCAAACAGACATATATAAATCATACCTATAATGTGATAAATACCATGATACTGACATGTTCAAACTGCTTTGGCAGGAAGAATTTAATTTGGTGGAGAATGAAAAAGACTGCCAGAGAAAGGGACATTTGAGCTGGGTCTTGAGGGACAAATAGGAGCTTCATAGGCATATTGGGAAATAGTGAGTAAAGGAATAAAAACATGAAAAATTAACAAACATAGACTAGTGGACAAGAGAGCAAGACTCAAAGGGAAGAGGCTGTACTGGATGCTTTCATGACCAACTCAATGTGTGTTCTTCCACCACCCATTCCTTAAATACATGTTTACTTTTTCTTCTTTTTTGATCTATATCTCCAGCCCTTTAAAAAAAATTTATTTTATTTTGAGACAGGGTCTCACTAAGTTGCCCAAGCTGGCCTCAAACTTGTGCTCCTCCTGCCTCAGCCTCCTGAGTCACTGGGATTACAGGTGGGTACCATGGTGCCTGACCTTAAATATCTGCTTTCACAGGGTTTCACTTTAGGGTCTGTTCTCTCACTTTTCCTACTCCTCTTGGGCAATCTCATTATTTCCCATGGTTTCAGTTACCATTTAATTGCTAATAACTCCCCAAAACTTATCTCCTGTGCTTAAAGACTGTCTTGAACTCCAGACCAGTATATCCAACTGCATCTTGGTCATCTCTACCTAGATGATGCACAGGGCCTAATCCAAAACTTAATTCATTTCCCCCATGTCCTGTTCCTGCTGTGCTTCCCACCTTTATAAAAGGTACAACCGTCCACCTAACCACATCAGCCAGAGTCCTGGTAATCTTCTCAATTCTGACTTTTCCTTCACCTTTCAGGTACAAGTTATGACTATATCCTTGATGCTGCCTCTAAAATGTGCCTACGTTTAAAAAGTCAGGAGAAGCCGGGCGTGGTGGCGCACGCTTGTAATCCCAGTACTTGGGAGGCTGAGACTGGAGGATCCAGGTTCACGGCCAGCCCCAGCTACTTAGTGAGGCCCTTCGCAACTCAGTGAGACCCTGTTTCAAAATAAAAAATGAAAAATAGGGCTGGGGGTGTAGCTTGGAGGTAGAATGCGCCTGAGTTCAATCCCCAGTAACCCCCCCCCCCACACACACACACAAAGTCAGGAGAGGGGCTGGGATGTAGCTCAGTGGCAAAGTGCTAGCCTTGCAAGTGCAGTACCCTGGGTTCAATCCCCAGTTCCAACAAGACAAAAACAAACAAAAACAGAAAACAAAAAACCCTCCAAAACCTAAGAAAAAAAGACAGACAATCTAGGATCTTGTCCTGTCACTAACTCCACTAACATAGGATAATACTCTGAACAGGTTCTTCCTCTTCTCCTCACTTGTAAACTGGGAAGGAGGGGGTCTTTTCTTCTCAACATCCGAGATTCCTAAGGCTCTATTTCAAGCCAAGGGCCCCTACAGATTGTAATGCGTCCATGATTAAATCCTGTTTCATACTACTTTAATGATTTGATTGTTAGTTTCTACCATAAGGCTAAGTGTGTTAGAGGGTGGTCATAGTTACCCCTTTTCCAAAATAAAAGTTTGCTGAATTTGTCACCCATGACACTCCCTCAGTACCATCTACACCAGCCATATGGTTTTCCTAAACACATGCCGTCCTATCCCAACTATGGCCCCTCTGCTCAAGTTCTTTCAGCAAGAAAGCCATTGTCCCCTAAGTCTTGAGGCAGTACCTGGCACACAGAAGGCACTCAGTAAATGTTGGTGAGAGGAGAGGCATGTTTAAATCTCTTCAGTTCCCTTTCATTAAAAAGAGGCAATAACAGGACAAGTGTATGAAGTTCCAAGGAGAGACCTTCTTATGCTTTCCCACAGCATAAGGTAGTAAGTGCTCTGTCACTGGAAGTATGCAAGCCAAGACCGGCAGGGCACCTGTCAGGCCTGCAGCTCTGATTCCAATTCTGCAGCAAATCAGAGCCCTGATTAGGGGGTGAATGGGCACTGGTGAGCTGGCCAGACTGGCATGGAGAGACCTGTAAAGAAGACCTCTGCATCTATTCTGCTATCCCAGATCTATCTTCCTAGTGGGGCCAGTCCTGGGTTTCTACAGTCAACACACCAGGAATATGCCCAGGGCCTGCCTTTAGTCGACTGACCTCCCTGGGGTGCAGCCTGCCCTTCCAACCTGCAACCATCTGTCCCTGCAGGTTTGCAGCCCAGGATCTGAAGCCAAATCCAGGAGGCAGGAGGTCAGAACCAGGGAGGGGCCTAGGGTCCTCCAGGCGGAGCCCAGGCTGCAGGGGGATCAGAGGGGTTCTTTCCTACAAGAAACAGCCTCCGCATGAAGCTTTCTGTCCAGCGAGCAATGCCAGGGAAGGAAAGGGTGTCCTCCATCCTGGCTGGTGGGCCTCTCGGTGCCCAAGAAGGATGGAGGGGAGAGCAAGGGGCAGAAGTGTCTGCACCAGGGAGAAAGGAGCTCTTCGGACAAGCTGGGCCACAAGATTCCAGAGTCCCACTCAGCAACCCCACCCACCCTCCACCACCCTCGGCCGCAGCGTTCGGCGCCCTCCGCCAACACACGCTCCCAAACCCGCGCTCCTAAAAGGAACCATCACCCATCCCCCCGCGCCTCCCCCCCCCCCCCGCCCCGCCGGCAAACATGGACCTCACGTGAGCAGTCACAGCCCGAAGAATCCCCCCGCTGCTCTCACGGACATGGACACGCCTCACGTGGACAGAGACAGGAACAGCTTTTGAAAAGCATCTGCGCCCCCACCCACAGACGCTCCTACAGACCTATGGCCGCTCTGACTCGGACCCGGATCCAGGCACACAGGGATACCCAACGCACCCTTGGGGCCCGCCCGTCGCACTCACGGCGCTGGAGCAGGATGGGAGGGCAAGGCCCTGACTGCGGCCACTCCGAGGGGCTGGCGGTACTGGCCCCGCTGCCAGCGCCCGTCCGCCTGGCCCTGCCCGCGGCGCCGCCCCACGTCCCGCGCCTCCGCCTGTCCCCGCGCTGGCGCCGCCGCCGGACCAGCCGCACAGGCCGGAGGGAGGGGCAGGGGCGGGGCTGCGGCCCAGCCGAGGGAGGGGGCGCCCCCAGCGCTGAAGACCCACCCCCGCCCCGCCCGCCGCCGCGGAGACCCCGCCCACTTCTGCCCGCCCCGGCCCCACCCGTACCACCTCCCCAACGCCCCTGCGGCTCCCGGCGGCGGCGCTGCGCTGCGGCTGGGTAGCCGGATCCCGGATCTCCGATCCCGGATACCCGCCAGCTGCCTCTCGCTCCCGTGGGCCCGGGGGAAGGGCGGTATGGTAGGTCTCAGGTAGTAGGATGAGGCGCCTTCAGAAAAAGGCAGCTGGACAAGCAGGAATTTCGGACTCTGGGAGCCCGCCCCGCTGTCTCCAGGCTTTCTTGGGGGGGTCTCCTAAGGAATATGCTAGTTTGGCTACCGCCGAGCAGGAGGGAGCAAGGACCATCTGTAACTCAGCATAGAACTCTGTGCAGAGGAAAGGTAATACCCAGAGCCCTGGGAGAAGGGGTTCACAGGATAGGTGGGGCACTTGATTCAACTGTAGATGCCTTGGGAGGTACCCCTATTCCCCGGAGAAAATGATGGCTCAGACTATCCAGTGACTTCCTCACACCAAAGACCCAGAGCAATTCCCAGAATCGTTGCATTATGGAAAAGCAACCCTGGTGGAAAATGATCAAAATTATAAATTAACAGGGATTGAATGCTTATTATGTGCCAGACACAGAACTAATCACTTTACATACATTATCTCACTTAATACTCATAATCATAATAGGTAGTCCTATTTTACAAGGGTAGGAGCAGAGCTCTGGTTCCCCATGCACTAACCCTGATCGCCCAGAAACTAGTGCAACAAGGAGATTCAGTACCCTTTATGTTGAAAAGCCCCCAGTGGCCCAGAGTGGGTGCTTTTTCAATAACCAAGCTCTAGTCAGATGACTATAGGCTAACCAAAGCCCAGGAAGTCTCCCTGGGAATAGCAGAACAGATGACAAAGTCAGGCTTGTGTGGATCCCAGTGCTATGAGAATCTTCTGGGTCCCCTATCTCCAGCCCTCCAGAGGTAGGGAGAATGTTGAAAAATTCTGGAGCTTTCTTTGGCCAAGAAGCAATAGAGGTGATGACACTCATCCCTGACTACTGGGGACTTTTCTTGTGATTTCTCACAGAAGGTTCAGATTTGGGCTCAACATCTGGGTGCAGCAAGTCGTGGGAACTGCCTCAATCTCTCACCCACCAAGTTTCAGCAACCAGCCAGGGGTGCTCCAGGGCTTGTGCTTGGAGTTTGGGGCAAGGGCCACGAATTACCCCAGATGAAGGAAGTGGAATCTGTACCACACTATTTTAAGCCTCAGAAGGGCTATTTTCTCTTAAAAGATTTCACAGAAGCTGGGCATGGTGGCACATGACTGTATTCCTAGTACTTGTGAGGCTGAAACAGGAGGATATCAAGTTTGAGGCCAGCCTCAGCAACTTAGTGGTACCCTGTTTCAAAATAAAGAGAGGCCAGGGGCATAGCTCAGAGGTAGAATGCCCCTGGGTTTAATTCTCAGCACAGGAAAAACAAAAACAAAACACATCTCTTTCTCCAAAGAGCAGAAGTCCTTAAGCAGCCCATAGTCTTCCACTTGCCCTGTCCCCTTTGCTTTTCAGTCCAAGCTAAATTCCTAATCAGAGCCTTTATATACATATACACTGGCCTCTGCCTGTCATCTGCTCACTCTTTTGGTCTTAGCTTTTCCCGTTGACATCCCTATCTCTACCTGTCTGGGTTAGACATCCCTCCTCTGTGCTCCCATAGCATCCTGTACTTCAGTATCCTAGTACTTATCATTGTTTTGTAGTTGCCTGGTTACTTGTCTCTATCCCCCATTAGGCTTTAAGCACTGTGGGAAGGGACTGTGCTTTATTCACTGATGTTTCCCCAGGGTCTAACGCAGTGCCTGGCAAATAAAAGCACTCAGTTAATGTTTGCTGTATGATTGAATGTATGAAGGTTAGCAAGCCCAACCCCCTCTATACCCTGTGCTCTTAAGATCCATATTTGTTTTGGTGCTGACCTGAGGGTAAATAAAACTGTCTCCAGTTGGGACTGAGGGAGATCAGGCTTTCGACTACCTATGACTTCAGTTGTCTGGCCCCAGCTTTTGACTTCACATGTGGATGTATGATTAGATTGAGCATTTCCCACCCAGCCCACCCTCCTACAGTCCCCCACAAATTGACCTCACTGGGCCTGCTTTTATGAAAGGTTTATTCCTAGTGCTAGATCCCAATCTTCCTGGGTTCTAAGCACAATTAAACTGGGTGGGTGGGTGATGGGAGGTCCATTCAGATGACAGGCTAGAAATGGAGCTCCCCATTATGCCCACCCCTTTGGTCCCAGTCCCCTTCTCTGCAATGGTCACGCATAGAGGAGGGACAAAGGGTACTGGAGGCAACATCACTGGCCCAGGGGAGCCCAAGAGCTGCCATTGGCTGACAGGGCCTTATGAGGCTCTGTCATTGGTCAGGGGGCACACCCCAGGGGCTGGGAATAGGCCTGAGGAGTGATGCCACTGGCCAGGGAGTGGTTCTGTCATAGCCTTTGGCTGTGGAGTGGAAGGAATAGATCTGGGACTGAAGCCCAGTGGCCAGGAAAGTAAAGGACAGGGCAGCAGCTTCTGGGCCTGCAGGCCTTCTTCATACCACAGCAGCATGGGCAAATCTGGTTATCAGATCCCAGCCAGGAAAAGGGAGCCCAAATCAGAGGGCAAGTGGCAAGGGATGTCCCATGTCCGATCTCCTCCACCTGGGGCCACCCCTCCCAATGTCCTTCTTGATAGCCAAGTTGGGCTGGGAGCAGCTCACTGCTCCTCTAGCCATGAGGGCTTCTCGGCTCCTGGAGGCCGCAGCTTGATGTTGAACTGCTGCAGGGTCTGCTCCAGTTGCTTCTGGTTCCCAGCAAAGTAGGCGGACACGGCATTGTGGAAGAGCAGCAGCTGCTTGTGCATCACCTTGATCTGGGGGTCCAGCAGGTTCAGCTAAGGCTGGACTCAGGCGCCCTTCTTGAGGGGCTATGAGCCTGAGCTTGGGCATAAACTAGGGCACATGGACTCTGCTCTGTTGGTCTTTCAGGGTGGGGACTGAACTTCGCCCAGGGAGTTAAAGGAGAAGGGTCAATGTGATGGAAGAAACCTGACTGGATTTGTTGGGCCTAGGCACCCCAGCTCAGGGGGTGATTTTTCCCAGGTATGTTTCTGGGATCAGTGGCAAAATCCTCCAATAGAAAAGGACCAGCACTTGGAAGAACAACCTAAAAAGGATTAGGGGTTGAGGGGGCTGGAAACATCCCACTCTCTATCCAGGCTGTATCTCCCTATCCAACAATGGGAAGGGTCTGAGGGGAGGGTGATCTAGGATCAAGGGGGTGGGGTTGGCACCTTGTTTTCTTCCAGGAACTTGAGCTTGATGGCCACATCTCCCCGGAGCTTCTCATACTTGTCCCGATGAGCCTGGAAAGTAGCTTGGGCACTCTCAAGTCGACCACGTGTCCCTGCATCCCGGGGGCCTAGGCTCAGCTCCTCTAAGTCTGTTCGGTAGGCATCATATTCCAGCCTGAGAAAGGGGTGATAAAGGCTGGTCTCCACCCCTTTGTTCTCAACACATACTCTCCTTTCCTTTATGAATTATTATGCCCCTAATACCCAAACTTCCACCCATGCCAGCCAACTTCCCAAACCTTAGGCCCTGCCAGTGCCCACACCTGGCAGCCTCATACTGTTTGACTGTCATGAGTGTGTCTTCCATGGTCTTAGTGACCAATGTGTTGATACTAGAGACAAAGAAGTTCACAGCCCCTAGCAGCGTTTCCCCATTCTTGCACAGCAACTTCTGTGTCTCCGCATTGTATCCAAATTCCTCCTGAGGGCAAAAGGGAAAGACAGGCCTTAAATAAGAGTCCCAGCCTGACTGGAGCTGTAGAACCCTTCATTCTCCTCTTCCCAAAGAGGAAAGAGCCATCAAAACTAAAACAACTGAGGACTCTCTATAGTAAGGCTCTTAGTCAGAAAGTCAGTAGGGCCACCCTGGGGATGCCTGGGGTAGGAATATAGGGGCTTATATGGGGGTTCTCAGATCACAAGACTAGAACAGGGAGAGCCAGTGCAGCAGGCAAGGAAGGGGCTCTGATTAGGCTGAGCACCAGTGGCACTGTCAATGTAGAGAATGGTTACTTGTGAGACACCTAGTGCTCCCCTCCCCCAGCCCCACTCCCCCCAACTTTTGGACCTCTGTACAAACCCTTAGGCTGCCTCCACAGGTGAGTGCTGCTGGGGACAGGGCTGGGCCCACCCTGGAGGGGTTCTCCCTGTGTGCTGCAGGAGGGAGGGAGGGAGGCTGAGGAGTGACTGCCTGGATGCCCCGGGCCCAGTCCCCCCACCCTATTTGTCTGGCTGAGGCACCTGAAGTTCTGGGGACTTCTGGCTGAGGTCAGCAAAGGCATCACCTAGTGCATGCTGGGTCTGCAGCAGGCTGTAGAGGTGGGCGGTCAGTGCCCGGCCGAGCTGCAGGACACTTTCATACTTGCGTTTCGTCTCACGCAGCAACTCAATCTGCAACTCTAGCTCCAGGTCCACAGTCCGGGAGCCTCGGCCAAATCGCTCGGATAATAGCTGTTTTGTGCACTGATAGGGAAGTAGGGAAACAGGTCAGAGACCGCAGACCCTGCCTACCCCAATTCCAAGAACTTACTCCAGTACCTACCCCAGTCTCCTAGTCTCAGCCATAGATGGGATATTAGGATCTGGGGAAAAGGGAAAAAGGCACCCAGGGAGAGTTTTGGGGAAGGGATAGGTACTTGAATCCCACCTTATAAGTGTTGATGCCCCATTTCTTAACGATGTCAAACTTCTCTCCAGCGATGCCCCGAGCCACCTCATCTCCAGGGCCAGCAGGAGTGGTGCTGTGAGATGGATGGCGGCCAGACCCTAAAGGACCAAGTTCTCTGACACCAGCCTCTCTCAGATACCAGATACCTCTGTGGCCCCACCCATACTCTCCCACTTCATGAAGTCACTTTCATGTGGGAATATGAAAGTGACTTCCCTGGAGGGGGAGAAGATAGAAACATCTGGATTCTTGGGCTAACAAGGAGAAACTAGGACCTTGTGCCCTAAAAACCAAATCCCATTATACTCCTAGACTCTTTGGGGTATAGTTGTGGGCTTGCTGGTATACAGAGGCAGAACAAGAAAACAGACTAAATTAGGAGGTGAAGGGGGTAAAGGATGATGGGTCCTGATAACAGGAAAGTTGGTTGGCATTCCCATGTAGAATCAGTTTCAAATTCCAGAAGAGGGGAATTCCTATGAACTAGAAGTATTAACTTGGCTCAGGTGGTGGTGGCAGGAGAAAGAACAAATGATCCATTTATTCTCAGGGACTAAAAGCCAGTGGGAGGCAGATGGACAACCCTGGGAGCTGGTCTTGGGGTGGGAAGAGTCCATGGGGCTCATATGAGCAGAAGTTCCCAAGATCTCTAGGTATGACTCTAGTGTTCCTAGACATAATCTTATATTCCTCCAACCAAACCAGTTCCCTTCCCCACTCAAGCTTCCAGGCTCCGATCATTCGTACCTGTGGGGATGAGTCCATCACCAGAGCCCCCATAGCCACCAGACACAATGCTGGTTTCATTGAGGTTGGGTCCTGACACCATCACCTGCTGGAGGTCCTATAGGCCAGAGAAGAGGGGGGCTTCAGGAACACTGGGACAGATGAAACATTTTATGGATGGGAACAAGCTTAGATTGATGTATCAGGGAGAGTACACAGTGAAGTCTGCACAAAATCAGGATGAAGGTTTGTAAAAAGAATGAAGGGAGTTAGGTAAGTTAGGGGAAGGCTACTGGAATGGGAGAGCCCAGGGTTTATAATTTGGGACTCCTAAATTGAAATAATTAGAAGAATCAAACAGATGCACCTGCTCCAACCCGTCATCTTCAGGAAGCTGCCCAGCTTCGCCGTTCCCATGGATAGGGATCTCCATTGTGGCTGCCTTCCCTAGGATCCCGTCCGTCATGGCTAGGGAAGGGACTGGAGTCAAAGTCTCCACCCCAGCACCCTGCAAAGCCCAACACAGACAGTTCTGAATACTGGCCAGCACTCCAGAAGAGCGAGGCATCTCCTTGTCATTTCTGAGGCTTCAGAGGTTGTCTCAGTGCCTGAGTATCTCTGATATTCAGCTACTACTTCTTTCCTGGGGTATTTGTATTTCTGTCCTCCAAAGTACATATTTCTACATATGCACGCCCAAGCTTCAGGTGTCTTCTTGCAACCCCTCCACCTCACCTTTAGTAATCATTCATGCATTCACTCATTCAACAGACGTTTAGCGACTGCCTACCACATGTCAGGCATTGAGGCAATGGGAATACAGCATTGAACAAGAGGAAGTCTGTTCTCTTTTGGAACTTAGCCCCACACAGGTGTGTTTACTCCCACCAGGAGACCAATCTCTTTTCGGGGCTCAAGTGCTCACCCCACTCAGGCTTGGCCTTTCCCATCTCTTGGTGTTCATTACTCCTTCCTTTCAGGTGGTTTCCCCCTCCTCCATCTCATGCACCCCCTTTTACTAGGGCCCTCTCCACCAGGCCTTAGTTGAATCAGTTGATCTATGTACCCGGTGTCTGGTAAAAGCCTCTCTTTTCCACAACATAGTCGATCCCTTTCAAAGTCAGTTATGTCTCCCAGGTGTGAGGTTCCTCCCCCCCCCCCCATACACCTGGCATCAGGTGTGTCCTCATCCTTGTCCAGGGCTCAGGAGCATCTAGCCTTCAAGGCAGGTTCGTGCACTCAACTTCCCTTCTCCCCAGGATATCCCTCTCACCTGGGCCGGGCCGCTCTTCCCCTCAGGGCGCCAGGCCCGGGCCGAGCGGGGACCTCGGGTTCCAGTTCCCGTCGCGATTCTAGCAGCAGGTCAGGGACTCGGCGGAAGTGACGTCCTCTCTGGGCAGAAGAAGCCGGCCACGTCGCAGATTATAAGGGCGGAGGTGACGTTAGCAGCCTTGGGCCGGGCGATCCCGAAGCCAAGCCCTCAGCCCTAGGGGAGCGGCGAGAGATCACTTCCGGGGCGGAGCCGAGAAGCTTTGGCGGAAGTGACGTCGCTACGCGCCCGCGGCGGGATGGAGCCGCAGCAGCACCAGCAACAACTGCGAAACGTGAGTGGGAGCTAAGTTGTTTTAGGGCCCGACGTTCATCACTCTTCCCTGTCCGTGTCGCAAGAACTCCAGCAAGCTAGAGATTCAAGGGCTGGGAACCACCGGCCGTGGTGCGCGGCCCTGGGAGACCTCGGCGGCGGGGCTTGCAGCCGAGGTGTAGGGCCCTTGTCGCTGACTTCTTGGTACTCTTTTCTCCCAGTTGCGAGACTTCCTGCTGGTGTACAATCGGATGACAGAACTCTGCTTCCAGCGCTGTGTGCCCAGCCTGCACCACCGAGCTCTGGACGCTGAAGAGGTGGGGAGCTGGGTAGTGGAGGTTACCCTGGGAGTTAACGATGGGATGCTTCCTTCCTCCCCCCCAATTCCCCTACCTCTGATTCTGTTTTTTCCATGTCCTTAACTCTAGGCTGGGAATGGGGAAGGAAGGAGGTGAGCTTGACAGGACACCATGAGCCTCTATTTCCATCCTGTCTTCCTTCCAGGAGGCCTGCCTGCACAGCTGCGCTGGGAAGCTGATCCATTCCAACCACCGCCTCATGGCCGCTTATGTGCAGCTCATGCCTGCCCTGGTACAGCGCCGCATCGCAGACTACGAGGCAGCCTCAGCTGTGCCAGGTGTTACTCCAGAACAGCCCAAAGTCTCCTCATCAGGCAGCTAGCAATCCTCTGTTCCAGTAGGGAAGGTGCCGGATGGATCCTCAGATTGAAGGACCCAGTTGACTTTGGGCATAGTAAAGCTTGTGCAGAAAGATTGAGGGGTTGCCTGAAAGCTGGGTACTGTTGCTCCTTTTTCTGGAGCTAATAAACCCTCTCTTAACTCTGTTTGGTTTATATTCTGGGCGGGGACCCTGTGTCCCCTTTTTGGCATCATCTTTTGTTATTTAGTGCATATCTGCTGGGTTCAGCCTCAGCAGCTGAGAAATTGCCTTCTATCTGTAGAGGAAAATCTCTGCTTTCCCAGGCATCTGGTTAATGCAGGGTATGTGGATTCAGTTTCAAGTTGGCAATAACACCAAGCAGTTGGTTCCTCTTCAGATGACAGAGAAAATGAGAGCTCTTTTCTTTCGCTTTGAGTCTAACTTAAATGGCTGAGTATGCATTGGCTCATAACAGTTTTTCCTGGACTATGTCTTACAAAAAAGAATTCTGAGCTGGGTATGGTAGTACACACTTGTAATCCCAGTCCTTGAGAGGCTGAGACAGGAGGATTGCAGGTTGCCAGCCTGAGCAACTTAGCAAGGCCGTTTACAACTTAGTGAGACCCTGTTTCAAAATAAAATAGGGCTGGGAGTGTAGTTTAGAGGTAGAATGCCCCTTGGTTTAATCCCCAGTACCAACAAACAAACAAACAAACAAAAACTATTGGATCTAGAGAAGTTGATATTTAAGAACAACAGAGCACATGGGCGTGGTGGCGCATGCTTGTAATCCCAGTACTTGGGATGCTGAGGCAGGTTCACAGCCAGCTTCAGCTACTTAAGCCCTCCGCAACTTAGTTAGACCTTGTTTCAAATACAGAATAAAAAATAGGGCTGGGGATATAGCTCCGAGGTAGAATGCCCCTGGGTTCAATCCCCAGTACCATAATAAATAAATAAATAAATAAATAAATAACAGACTAAAAATAAACATACATACATGGCTTTTAGGTGTTGCTTCCTAGGAAGTCAGTAGCCACAGAACAGAGATGAAACCTGTAAAAATTCAGAGGTATTCTATAATTTCAACCATTTCCCCACGTTGTTAGTCTCTTAGTATTTCTTGTTTCCCCATTATTAGCAATAAAATCTTTGAACAAAAGAGGGTTTGTGTTCTTATCTTCAGGGGCAGTCAGGAAGGGGAAAACTATACTACATCAAACTTGAGGAAGAGAAACTCAAGGGAGAGGTAAATGGTGGTGGTTATGAAAAGAGGATAAAATGAAATCTGTGGGACCTCCTTAATGCTACTGTAGTTTCACCACTTGTCTAAAATTTCCTAATTCAACCTTTCCACCTCTACCCCACATTGTTCTCACTGTACCTGTTCTGTAACTTCTAGTTCCAGCTTCTCCATTCTCTTCTCATGATTGCCCTCCCCTTTGTGGGAAATCATGGTATAGCACTCCATTCCATTTTCTTGCCACCTTTGATCTCTTTTTTATATCATTCTGTTTTTTCTTTTTATCCAAACTGTTGGAGAAAAACAGTTAAATCATGAGTGTCACCAAATATTAAGGTCTGCAACCTCAGCCAAGCCCTCACTACCAACATTCAACCCTTTATGAGGTCCTGGTTCATTCCCTCTTCTAATCACCAAGACAGTTATTTTATACCTTCACTGCTCTCCTTAATCCCATACCATACTCTCAACTATCCCTACCAAATGACCATGTATTTGTTTTTTTCCTTAACAGAATTAGAGCTTCTGGACATTGGCTCTTATTATTAAAAGAAAAAAAAAACCTCTTCGACCACTCCCAAAGCAGATGTTCTCTCCCATCTACAGATCAGAAAGTTGAACTTCTCGAGTAGCAGACCCTCTATTAAAATGCAGATCTTGGTCAGATGCAGTAGCACACACCTGAAATATCAGTACTTGGAAGGCTGAGACAAAAGAATCACAAATTTGAGGCCAATGCATGGTAACTTAGTGAGACCTTGTTTCAAAATAAAAAATAAAATAGGTCTAGGGGTATAGCTTAGGTAGAATGCCCCTAAATCCAACCCTGGTACCACAAAAAAAAGTAAATACAGATTGGACTTTAAAGACTATATTTTTACTGCATTAGGCTGCCTTTCAAAATCATCTGTTGAAGCTGGGCATGGTGGTGCACACTGAAACAGGAGAATCTCAGGTTCGCCACCAGCCTCAGTTACTTACTGAGGCCCTGTTTCCAAGTAAAGAATAAAAAATAGGGCTAGGGATATAGCTTGGAGGTAGAATACCTCTAAGTTCAATCCCTAGAATTGCAAAAAAAAAATCTATTGAACACTTACTCCATAAAGTTTCTGAAGTTAGTAGATGTCATCCTTAATCTTTACAACAAAACTACAAGAGGTATTGTGTGTGTGTGTGTGTGTGTGTGTGTGTGTGTGTGTGTGTGTGTGTGTGTGTTCTGTATGGTATTGGGAATTGAACCCATGGGCATTCTATACCCCCAACCCAGTTTTGTTTTGAAACAAGGTCTCACCAAGTTTCTGAGGGCCTTGCTAAGTTGCTAAGACTGGCTTTGAACCTGTGAACCTCCTGTCTTGGCCTCCCAAGTACTGGGATTACAGGCATGCATCATCATGCCTGGCTAATTTTATTTATTTTTCTTTTTTATTTAATTTTATATTTTGGTACTGGGGATTGAACCCAGGGGCATTCTACTTCTGAGCTACACCCCTAACCTTTTTAAATTTTGAAACAGCCCATTTTATACAGTTACTTATTGAGAAAGGTGGCACTGGAGGCAACCCAGGAGCATTCATTCTATTTCTGAGCTATACCCTAGCCCCTTTTAGTTTTTATTTTTGAAGTGGTTTTACTAAATTATACAACACTGGCCTCAAACATGTAATCCTCTAGTCTCAGCCTCCCAAAATACTGGGATTATAGGCATGCACCACCATACCTGGTTTAGCTGCTGTCTCTTAAATAGAACAGTCATTAGGAAGGTGAAAGTTCCTGACCAGGAAACTCCCTACTGAGGAATCTATCCAATAAAATTCTGTCTGGGGGAAGTGTAAATGTAAGTAAAACAACTGTGAACTTCTCAACTCCCAGTCAGAAGAGTGGGAACCTGAGGTATTGTGTTGCTGGTGGGAGAGTTCTTCCACAACACGTATATTGCAGTAAACTTCCAATGTAATTTATCTGTATTCTCTTCTTACCATGTGACATCATTAGTAATTGCTGAAGAAAGACTAGGAAAGTAGATTTGACTCAAAAGCCTGCTTTCTTAAACTACCAGACCCTTTATCTACAACCTCAGCTGTACTCAGTCTGTCTCTAGGCATGCAAAACAAGCATTCCTCAACTTTGTCCCATCAATCCCTTTCTTGAATTTTTCATTTCTTTTGTCCTGTTTTTTTGGTTTTCGTTCTCTATAAATATGTTCAATACTTTCAATAAAAACATTCCTATTAGCCAGGTGTGGTGGTGCATGCCTGTAATCTCAGTACTTGGGAGGCCTAGACAGGAGGATTGCAGGCTCAAAAGCAGCCTCAGCAACTCAGTGAGACCTTGCTTCTAAAAAATAAAAAGGGCTGGGAGTATAGCTCA
>PVLC010029805.1:6397-20010 GCA_004027655.1 Graphiurus murinus
CCTGCATGGTTCTAACATGTGGCAGGGTTGAGAACCATTGCTTTCAATTCTTGCCATTAAAATTTTAATTACAGAAATGTGCAGCTCAATATCTTTAAAATAGTTTACCTTTTGTCATTCTTTCTAATCTTTCAAGAAAAATATAAATCAAAGCCTGATTAGAAGATGAGGAATTTCTGGCCAGCACTCCCCAAAACTCATTTGCTGTATTCTTTGCAGTTTTCTATTCCTTCCTTCCCCTTTTTAAAAAAATCCTTTCCTTCTTTCTTTTCTTCAACAGTTATTAAGTACCTGCTGTCTCTTCCAGCAGTGCTTTTATCCTGATATAAATATTGTTGGGAGTCCTTCTTAGATTTGAGTTGGCAAAAAAAAAAAAAAAGATGCTTAATGTTTGTGGAATTGAATGGGATCACAGCTGAGCCCTCTTGGCATATTGTTGTGCTGCATGCCTCAAATCCTTTGTGGAAATTAGCCTCTTTGATATCTAGGAACATTCCAGGCATTGTCTATCACTTTCTCACTTGTCTGTCTCTTTCTGGTCTTCAGGGTCCTGTCAGCCTGGGCTAAGCTTAGGCCATCAGGATGAGTTGGTCTTTCTGTGAATCACAAACCCACTGAGACCCATTGACTGCTGAGTTTCCAGTAGGATTGGATTCAAGCTAGATTTTAGAGAAAGGAGACACTGGTGGGTTTTAAGATAGAGAAGGCTGTCCTAGGAAGACTGCTACAGCCCGACCTGCAAGGATTACAACCCAACCTTATATTTGGCAAACATGCAAATTTTCTTCTATGGGGGTGGAGGAGGAGACTGCTTTCCTACAGGGACTTAGATATTTTAGAGTTCACTTAGAGGAAAAAGTTCTTCACTTACAAGAACAAAGTTCTCTGATGTAGCAAAAATATGCACATGTGGTGCACACACATTTTTAAAAGTGAGGAAACAGCACAAGACACGTTTTGCTTTTCTTTTTTTTTTTTTGGTGAGGGGTTGTACTGGGGATTGAATGCAGGAGTATTCTATCTCTAAGCTATACTCAGCTCTATTTTATTTATTTGGAAAATAGGAGTCTTGCTAAGTTACTGAGGCTGACTTTAAACCTGTGATATTCCTGAGTACTGGGATTACAGGTGTGCACCACCATGCTTTGCTTTTTAATCAATGATTCTTTTACATAGCTTTGAGCATATAGAAAGTGTCTTCTGGATGAGAGTGAATTGTATTGGTATTGGTAAGTTAGGTGTTTTGCTATGGCTCTTCTATTGGAAATAAAAACAGGGCAGGGGAGGCGAAGGGGAGAGTGCAAGGTTAACAAAGCAGTCCTTCTGCCTTGAATCTGTATTCCCACTACTGACATGATTAAACATATACGTGCTAGCAAATAATATTAACTAGAGACATAGCATGCCTGATATTTCTTAGGAAAATATTTTCAGAAGTAAACTGCTCTTCACACTGTCTGAGATGTATGTGGAACTGAGTCATTGAGCTGCTTCCTTCACACTGCATTTCCTTCTCAATTCTAACATTTTTTCCCCCATTGGGCCATTTAACTTGACTATTTCTATTTTGCAAATAACCTGTGGACATGTGGGTATTGGATATTGGTGTGTGCCTGTTATAAGATATTTCATTTGTTTGGGAACCTTTAGGTACACCAAAAGAGCTTCTGTGTGGTCACAATTAGAAAATAGCTTCCTAATTTCAGTGTCACTAAGGCAGCAGCAAGCACAGTTGAATTCAAAGGAACAACAGAGTTGTGCACTGATTTCTCTAAAAACAGCCTGGACAAAGTGTTTCCTCAAGCCCTGTGGAGCAGGACTGGGAACTTCTTGGGCCTCAAGCAAGCCTCCAGAGACTTAGGGAAGTGCAAAGGTCAACATTACTACATGTGATCCCCCACAATCGACTTAAAAGCAAAAATCTTGTATTTAGGGAAAAACCAGATTTTAGAGGAAAACCCAAACGTTGAAGACTCAAAACCAAAAATAATCAGTTAAGTAGATGGTCAGATCAGCTACTTTCAGACAGTATTTGACAATGTCCCAGGACTGTGGTAATAGAAATGCTAGCTAGCTTAAGAACAAACTGTCAAAAATTGTGGTTTACATTGTAGTGATTATGTGCTATTTTGTTATACTTCTATTTTTATGCGGTATTTAATTTCTTGTAGGTCATTAGAGGGGAGTAACCATTTATATAAATTTGTGTTTCTTCTTTAAACATCTTAGAAATAGTAAATATTTAGGGGTTGTCAAAAATTCATGCATTTTTTCGTAATCATATTTTCATTCTTTTTGTGTGTGTGCTACGTACTGGGGACCAAATTCAGAAGCATTCTACTTCTGAGCTGTACCCCAGCCCTATTTTATTTTGAAACAGGGTCTCACTAAGTTGCCGAGAGCTGAGGCAGCTGTGAACTTGTGATCAATCCTCCTGTCTCAGCCTCCCAAGTACTAGGATAATAGGTGCGTGCCACCACATCTGGCTAATTTTTCTTTATGATGAGAATGTACCATGTACCAGACACTGTTAAGTTCTAAAAGGTACAAAACAAATTCATGGGAATATGCAAATAGGTAGAAAAGTAGAATATAATTTTGGGATAAGGCAGGTGGTACTGCTTGCACTAGTTTTATTTATAGGTAAATTTTTATATTTAAATTTCTTTTGTAGAGATAGCTTGTGGGTTCAGAAGGAAATCTGAACACTACCCCTGCATTCTTTGTTTTGTGTTCTAAGTTTCTGTTGTCCCAGGGTGGAGGAAATTTAGGAATAGCTGTTTGTTAGGTTACATTATGCTTTATACTCTTTTGCTAATACATAGATAATTGTTTATTTTTTTCCCACCAGCATTGATTTAAAGTAATAAGTCACTATGTAGGATCAGGGCCTTGGCCAATCATGGAATCTTATTTCTTGTAGCACCATGATAAGGTTCCCCCTTTAACATAGTCCATACATAATCCTAAAAAATTTTAACTAATTTTTGTTGGATCCATGGTTTGCCACCCATTCTTCTTTTTAAGACTTTATGAACTATAAAAATTTTTGCCTTACGGATTAAGGAATTATTTTATGTAAGTTTTTCTTTTGTTTGACTGTACCAAGACCTCACACATTCTAGGCAAACATTCTACCACTGAGCTATATCCCCAGCTCATGTGTGTTTTTTACACACACACACACACACACACACACACACACACACACACACACACACCACGCACACAGGATTGAACCCAGGGCCATTCTACTTAGCTATATCCCCCAAACTCTTTTCATTTTAAAACAGGGTCTTGCTAAGATGTTGAGGGTCTTGCTAAGTTGCTAAGTCTGGCATCAACCCACCTCTCTAAATATTTTTTTTTTAAATTTTGAGACTGGGTGTCCTGTGTTTCCCAGTCTGCCCCGGAGCTTGTGGTCCTCCATCCTCAGCCTCCTGAGTAGCTAGACAACATGTGCCTCTTGGTATGTAAGGTTTATTGCTTACCATATAAAATACTGAGTCATTCTTTTTCCTATTTATATTTCTCTCAGACTTTAATGCGATCCTCCTGGGTGTTCTGATGCTAAGATGAGATGGACATAGTTGTGTTGAAAACTTCATGGTAATTAAGGTTCTATAGTTTATTTAGCTTATGTTTATAGACTAAAGCATCCTGTCTTTACATAGGATACCGTATTATCATGATTAGCAGTTATAAGTAGGGTCATCCTTAACATGCATTATTTAGTAAGGTGTGGTGGTTAACATTTTAACAAGCACCATAGCTCTGCAAAGGTAATGCATGTTTTATTTTTAGTTCTATTTGGTGATGCTTATATTTTAGTATATGTGTTAACAGTGCATTAAGAGATGTCTTCTATGAATTGGTCATAGTGATCGTTGGGCCCATTTTAAGTTTATTAATAACTTGCCAGTTATGATTCCAGAAACTTAAACCAGTACTTTTTCCCTCATGAAATAGCTTTTATTACCCAAAAGCAAAGTGTTGCAGACCCATCCCCAGAGCTTCAGAAGGTCCCTGCAACACCCACTATTCATTCATCCCTTCTGCCTGGACAAGGTTATTCTCATTCTTACAGATGAATGGTGCATTGCCAAGACACTGGAGCTCTACATCAGGAACCTCTTGGGCTTCTTCCTTGACCAGATTGCGGGCCCACCTCTGCCCAGTGCTCTCTCCTTCCTTCTCCACAGCGGGTGAATTCTTTTGGATCGAGGCTGCTGACGACGCTGGCCCTCTTGAAGGTCAGGTTCCTTGCTGGATTTTCTGAGGGTAGAACCCTCACCGTGTTTTCTCATACTGGTTTTACTGTCTGCTGATTCCTCTCCCCTCAGATAAAGGTCTCTAAAGTTGTATCATTAAAGTCTTTCTTAGCCAGCATGGTGGCACATGCTTGCAATTCCAGTACTTGGGAGGCTGAGGCAGGAGGTTTGCAGGTTCACAGCCAGCCTCAGCTACTTAGTGAGGCCCTCTGTAATTTAGTGAGACCCTGTTTTAAAATAAAGAATAAAAATAGAAAATAGGACAAGGGGTGGGGGCCATGTAGCTTGGAGGTAGAATGCCCCTGGTTCAATCCTTAGTACTGGGAAAAAAGAAAAAAAAGCATGCTAAGAAATGAACATTAGCTGGTTTCAGGTCTCCAACAAATCTTCCCATAAAGCCACTTTTCTGAGACCCATTGCTTTGTCCCCTCTGACCATCACTTCTTAGTCTCCTCTATGGTTATCTTCTTTCCTTCTTGTTTATAAAGTTGATATTTGAAAGAGTGTCATCTTTTTCCTCTGCTTTTTATAGTTGTTCCAATAAGTGTGCTTCAAATTCCACTCACAAGGTAATGAAACCTTAAGTAGACATCTTCATTTAAGTGCTAGATGTAGATAGTCAACTTCCAATTAAAATACATAGCATTTCAAACTCATCATATTCCCAAATGTGTTCTTTCAAAATGCTTCCATTTCTATTTTTCATTAAGTTGTCCTTGACCAACAAGTGCTAAATCCCTAAACCTGAGAATCTTCCTTTAGCCATTATTATCCCTTGCCCTTTTAATTTCCATCAGTTGCCAGGTCATGCTGATTTTTACTTATTCATTATTCTATTTTATTAGGCCTTTTTCATAACCTCATAATTGGAGTTATCCTATATTACCTCCATTCATTTTTTTAACCATTGGAAAAGATGCTAAATATAAAAATGATTGTCATCATTTTGTTTAAAATATAATTCCCCATAATTTGTGGTCTAAAACTCAGAAAACTTTGTGGTATGGCTTTAAGTCTGTCTTCCCGCAGACTCCACTATTTCCAAGTAAGACCTTATGCTTCTTAATGTTGCCCTGCCTTTCACATGCGCTCTGGCATAACGTGCCTTCTCTCCTCATTTATATCACCTGTTAACATAGTCTACTTTTAATCTTACCTGAACTCTCTTCAGCCTTTAACTTTACTCAGCTCTCTCCAGACCATGTTGTCTTGTTTTCCATGTTTAATGATTATTTACATTTCGTATGATGTGTGGCTATTATATGTGAGTGTGTCTTTCTACCCTGTTACCTTTGACCTTTTAGGGCTGAATACTGATTTTGATTAGTCTTTATAGTTTCTCATGCATAATAATTAAATGAATAAATATACTAGAGCTTTCTTGATGGAAGAGATAGTCAATAGTCAAAAAGATCAAGTAGACAGACATAAACATGATGCATGTATATCTTAACTCCTTTATTAAAACATGAAACGTACATCTTTTGGGAAAAACTTTGAATGTCAGGCCAAGACATCCAGTGTGGATCCACAAATAGTTCCTTCAGTGTTATCTTTCTTTATAGAATCATACTCATTGTGGATTATCTATTACTTCTAATTTGTTTCTTCAAAGTGAGATAAAAACCTTTGAAGATATTTCTGATTCATTTTTTGCTATTGTATAATTATGATACACCTATTCCATGGCAATTTAGAAAAATATTATTTTAAGGCAGGCTCATCTTTGAACTTTTTTAAAGCATTCAGCTTATTTTTCATAAACTGTATTGTGCTGCTTTTTGTGCTCCTATTTCATTGCAAGTAATATATCATGTAATTAGCTCGAATTATTAGAATAAGGTATTATCGCATAAACTGGTGTAGGATGAAATATGGCTTGGTTGATAAGAGCAGAGGTTTTCATTCTGTTCAGAGGGGAACCCACTGGCTGCAAACATTCCAGGTGCATCAGTCAGTATGATGTACAAAGGGAACCGAGATCAGTGGTTAATCTGGATAGTTGGTTAAGTGCGTGCTGGTTAAAAGGATCTTGCCTTGTCAGATTGATGCTAAAAGGATGTTTGTCTCGGGTCACTTGACATTTTTGTAACTAGAAGACCTCAGTGTAAACTTGCCTACTTTCCTATGCACACATTCCCCCACATTTATAAAAAATGTTAAATAAGGCCACTTTGAGCGCTTGTCTGCTGGAAGTTTTCATGCTTCTACATCAGGTTCTCTGTCATTTACCTACTGCTTTTACCATTGCAAAGTACAATTTTTAAAAGTACTCATTGGTTTTAGTTTGTAGTGTGTTACTATGACAAAATACCTGAGCTAATCAACTTATAAGGAGGAAGAGTTTTATTTTGGCTCATGGTTTCACGGGTTTTAGTTGATGGTGGCTTGGCCCTGTTTCCTTGGGTCTGTGGTGGGACAGTGCATCATGGTGGGGAGTACTTGGTGGAAGAGGCTGCTCAACTCTTGGTAGCTGGGAAGCAAGACAGACAGAATACAGAGCCATGGGCCCAAATATCTACATGAAGGGCGTGCCCCCAGTGATCTCGCTTCTTTGCACAAGGGCCCATCTACAAAAGGTTCCACCCCCTTACAGAACCAAACTGTAGCATAGAATAATTTTCAAAACTAGTCTGCAGTCTCAAGAGAGCACTCAGCCATGTTATATCATGAATTCTTGGTTATTTTTCCTTCAGCATGTTATCTTCAATATTCTAAAGGCCTTAGTTTTTAACAGTGCATTCTTCTATATAGTGGTTGGTTGTAATTCACATTTTACATTTGCCTCAGCATTTAGATCCTACCTTGAGTGTTTAACCCTGGTAATGACAGTTTTTGCTTTTGTTATATCTAATTTCATAATTAAGTTTAGACTGTCCCTTGTTCACTATTTGAAGCCTGGTACTGTGGTGCATGCCTGTAATCCCAGCACTTGGGAGGCTGAGACAGGAGGATGACAAGTTGAAGACCATCCTCAGCAACTTAGCAAGACCCTTTTTCGAAATAGGTTAAAAGGGTTGTGACATAGCTTGGTGGTAAAAGACCCATGTTCAATCCCGAGTACCAAACAAACAAAAACAAAAGACAAACTCCACTATTGGATTTTTGATTCTCTAATCTCTTTCAAAAGATAAATTGCTATTTAAAAATATTCTTAATACTTCAAGACCAAGGAAACCATTGTTCACGTTTATACACATAATATTTTCATCTTACATTCTTTGCAGAAAAACCTCACTTTATTTTCTGAGGCTTTATCTTGTTAAGCAGCATGTTTTATTGTCTTTGGAGTGCTCTGCAAGGTTACTCAAATTCTTTCTTCCCAACTTTGATTACTAGTTTGTACTTGACCCGCTAAACTTTGAAGGTTTCCTCATATTCCTTGATAGAAGGACTCTTATTCCAGTTTTTGAGAAGCAGTTAGCTATTTATGTCCCTCCTCTTGGCCTCCCCGGCTTCCTAAACTCTTGCCCAGGGCCTGATCTTTTTGACCCTTTGCAAACATTTATTTTGGGCCATGGATAAGATATTTAAAATGGTTTTCAAAGTATCTGTAGTTTATCTTCTTTAAATTGCACATTTACTTTGGAGGAATAATGCCCCACTTTTTAAGAGTTGACCTTGGAGAATTGCTACCAAGGTGAGAGGGATAGTGCCATCCACTTTGGGAGGACTCTTGCCAGAGAGTAGCTACCTGATTGTGTGTGCGCACATGCACTCGCGCTACTGGGGATTGAACCTAGGGGTGTTCTATCCCTGAGTTGTATCCCTAACCTTCTTTATTTTTTAATTTTTGAAACAGGGTCTTGCTAAATTGCTGAACCTGTGATCTTCCTGTCTCAGCTTCCCAAATATTATGATTACAGGTATATGCCACTTCACTTGGGTTATCTGTTACTTTTAAAAATAAAACCCAAAGAGGTGTATATTCAACATATTACATCATAAGTATTAATCTTTTTAAAAATTTTTAACTTTAAAAAAAAATTTAATTTTTTATTTGTGGTTCTGGGGATTGAACCCAGAGGCATTCTACCACCATTTGGAAACAGGATCTCACTAAGTTGCTAAGGCTGGCTTTGAACCTGCAGTCCTCCTGCCTCAGCCTCCCAAGTACTAGGATTACAAGCGTGCGCCACTACCCCTGACTAATAAGTATTAATCTTGAGATTTCTTTTCCTATGCTTACTTAAAACTGAGAATATTACCCAAAAGGGTCAGAAGAGCAGTTACCTCAGTTTAACTGTAGAGGATCATTCAGTATAATATATGTATGAGTTGGTAAAGGCTATTTTTAATAATAAAGGGAAATTACTTATGGATAAAGAAAAAAGTAAGCTAGAGGAATAGAGCAAGTAGCTTAAGGAAGCAAATATTCAGAATATTTACGATGTGCTTCAGTGACTTTTTGAGAGTAGCATAGTACTCAGAAACCAGTCCCTGGGTTTTGCATCTCTTCCTGTCCATGTTCAGTATTTCCTGCAGGTCCACAAGGCTTCCTAAACATCCACAGCAACCCACGTTTCCCGTTCATGAACCTACCTGCTCCTGCTGACCTCTAGCCCCTTAATCCTCTCAAGTCAAGGTCCCCAGGGACATCACAGGTCCTTGAAAATGATTGCATTAGCTCCTTACCATCTCTGTCTCCTGCTCTTCAGATCCCCTCTTCATAGACCCCCCAGAGGCCTCATTGCACATTCTAAGTGCTGTAAGAGTCCTAATTCCCTGTGTCTGGAGAGGCCATTCAGAGCTCTCTACTGTCAGCCCTTGAGCAGAGGGGACAGAGTCCTTTCAGGTCACACTCTGTAGCCAGAGACCAAAGCCATGCTGCCATCCACTTCCCCCACATCACTCCTGCACTGCATGATGGGGTCAGAAACTGGGAACATATCCTAGAGCAAGGGCATACAATGCTATTCTCTGTCCCTGGTTTCTGTGTATATCCACTCCCCTACACCACAGTATGGAAAACAGTGCAATGCCTACAACACTAATGTCCTCACCCTTGAAATAAGAAACAGTCTGTATGTGAGTGGGTGCCTGTGGGCTTGTCAGATTTCCGCATCGTCATTGGTCTTCCTCCTTTCAAGGCCCTGGGATGTCTTAGATGAAATGAGGGCTCAGATAAATTACCTCACAATAAAAATTATGATTTTGAAAGTTACGTGGATGGTTACTCACATTGAATTTCTCTATTAAAAATGTACAGCATTCTAGTGTGTATGTATATATGCCAAAATTAATGTGCATATAAGTTGACATAAATTAATATACTCTGTTAATGTAGAGTAATATAAAGTCTATATTTGTGGGCAGATGAATCGGTAACATACATATATATAAATCAAACATGAGCATTCATGTGTATGTATATGAATCAGACACAGTAGTTTAATGTGTGTGTGAATTAGAGAATAGGGTGTGTGTGTGTATGAATCATACACTATAATGTATGTGTATGAAGCAGGCAAACACTTGTCATATGTATGTCTGTAGTTGGAAATTTGATTATGAACCAGACATAATAATATATGGACACATGTATGCGCAACATATTCAGAGTAGTGTAATGATAAAACAGGATAAATAAAACCTAACGTTGATTTCAGGATGGTAACTTAATATTTACGTGATTTTGCACAAATCATGCAACCTTACTAGGCATCATTAGTACAACACAAGACTTTTAGATCTAACTAAGGTCTTTTATGGATCTAAAGTTTTATAGGTAGTCTTGTTACCATCACAAACTGCAAAGTCTATTCCATCACTGTATGAACTATTTTATCTGTAATAACATTTATAATCGGCCTTTCAGCATTCAGACTCTCCATGAATCTTTGATTGTTAGCCTCTGTAGGAGAAAAACATAATCTCATGGTCATTTATCTGAACTATGCCCTAAATTTTCCTAGTTATTATTTAAGGAACTTTAACAATTCCTTGGATGGACCATCAACAATAACCCCCCCTTCCCTCCAGCAATGGTACAATAAAGCCAAATTCAGGATAGTTATCTTCTTTTGGACAAGGAGCATTTAGCTAACTACCCTTGATGTTAGTGATGTGTGGGCCTTGGGTTTGCTAATGGTATCACTGGTATTTATTTTGATTTTATGTTTGTAGTTTATTTTTGTTCCATATGTTCTTTCATTTGCATCAAATGTAACATAATAAGATAAACTTTAAGATGCCTGATTAACAATGATAAAAATCCCTAAATTTTCTATGGCTGAATTAATACAAACAAAAACCATTTCAGCAGTCCATGTCTCATTCTGTTAAGGCTATGTGACTATCAAATACTTAACTAAAAATAATTGAGCAGAATTCTTTTTATTCTGTGGTGCTGGGGATTGAACCTAGAGGCATTCTACCTTCTACCTCTGTCCTACACCCGCAGCCCATTTTATTTGGAAACAGGGTCTTGCCAACTTGTTGGGAGCCTTATGAAGTTGCAGAGGCTGGCTTTGAACTTGAGATTCTCCTCTCTCAGCCTCTCAAGTACTGGGATTACAGGTGTGTACCACCACACCCAGCTTGAGTGAAATTCTTAAAGGTAATTTTGGTGTCATCTTCATCTCTGAGGACGGTGTGTTGTACCTGCTGCATACAAGGTATTCAGCAAGTGCTTCTGGAATGAACAAATCATTGCATGGTAAAACATTTTAAAGTTCACTGTTACACGTGTGCTCCTGTGTTTTCCGAAAAATTCTGATGTTTTGGTTGGGACTGGTGGTGAAAGATGGTTTCCCTTTCTCAAGGTTGCAGGATGCCAGTACTGTTTGTAACTGACAGGTAATGAGAAGAATTGAGGGGTGCTGGGAATAGAGTATTAGTGATTTTCTCTCTTGTGGGAACAGCAATTGCACCCCTTTTAGAGGAACTATCTTAAACCAGTGAACCAAATTATTTCATTAGCTCTGTGTCTAGAGAGTCATATGGGAGTTTCTTCACTGGGCATAAATCTTGTGTCCATAGGGCACTGAAGCAGTTAATCTAAATGCTCTCGTTTGGAATCAAAGTGCAGAGCGGACTTAGCCTGAGCTATGAGACTGGAACATCAAGAGAGGCCCTCCTGTTCTCATAGAATATTCTTACTAGTATGGGGTAGTTACAAGAGGAAGTGAAAAACTCTAAGGGAAAATTATAAACACTAAAATATTATTTGGTAATCGAATCCAGAAGAGCACTGCTTTTTATTGCGTGAGTGCTTTACACTTTTTTTTAAATTTCAAAATCCATCTGATCATAAATTACTAAAGCTTACTGTGATGGCAAAAAAAATTGCCTTTTAAAGGCCCTTTCTCATTTTATGCTGATTAGTAGTGGTAATTAATTTTCACTTTGATACTTTATGTTGACCTTACTGGTGGCAACAGAGTAAAATGAAAAATAGGACTTTAAAATTTTTGACTGATTATTAGTGATCATCAATGTTCTCCAGGGAGGTATTTGGTCCTCAAATGAATAAAATACAAATGTGTTATATAAGGTTGGCTTACCTCACAGCTTTGATGTCCTTGAAGTCTCACATAAGAAATTATACAGCTTGGATGCTTGGCGTTGGCTTTAGGTGACCTCTTTTAGTGAATGCAAATATCTCAGAAGGCCATTAAAAGGCTTTAAGTTTGAAGTGAACTGATCATCAGACAGGAGACTTCTAGAGTCTAAATGAAACTAAGTATTTCTATTAGGGGGTGTGGGGAGAGAGAAACTGTCTCCCCCCCCCCCCCCCCCCCGCCCAGGAGCAGACTGCATTAGCGTTCTGCCAACTGGCCTATTTGTGAGAACTGGTGAAGTCATGAAGCCTGAGCTATTTTAGTACCCTGACACGGTGCACAGAGGCAGCTGGAGGTGTCGCACAGAGGAAGCTCTGGGAGAGAGGTTTGCAGAAGCAGAAAATGTCCCTGCTGACTGACAGCATCACCATTTCACACTGGCTGGGCTGTGCATGGGCTCTGCACCTCCAGGAAGCAAGAGGGCCCTGTAATGGTCCTGGCGGGAGGAGGGTGAACAAAGTCTCCAGCCCTTACAGATGTTCTTAGCCTCATGCTGTTGTCTAGGGAGCCACAGCATCCAGCAGTTAGGGGGCCATGGCCTGGGAGAACAGTGATGCTGGGAAGAAGCTGGCAATGAAATCTTTTGTTTATAGACATTTTCCTTTTCTTCCCCCCCCTTTTTTAAAAATCAAAAAAAGATCAGAAGTATAACTGTTTTTTTGCTGACACAATCTCATAAGAGATTACGAGCAAAATAATGGAAGTGGGACACACACACACACACACACACACACACACACATATATATAATTTATCAGCATATTGAAAACAAATTGTATATCAGGCTGGACAGTAAATTACTTCAGAAGAACTTCAAACAGGAAGGAAATTCTGGCAAATTGCATTTTAGATAATTTTCATAAGGATTTATCACTCGTGAGAAATTGTTTTGTAACCTGAATGCTTTTTAATTTTCTGACTGAACTGTCTTATTGGCTCTGTCAGTACAAGCCCTTAACAAAAGCAAAAAATGAATATTTGATTGATTAGAGACTTATTCACCAGATACTGTTTTAACCACTAGTGCAAAGTCTAAAAGTATACACAGAGCTCCATCCTTTTAGAGACTCAGAAAAAGTCCAGATACGTCAACCAAATGGAGATAAATTTAGAGATAATGAGATACCCAAGGTGGAGTGTAAAAAAATGAACTTCAGCGGTGAAAGTATTTTAGATTCTAGATTCTAGAAGCAGGAGGTACTCTCTGCTGAGTACTCTTTGCAATAAGGAACGAAGCAAAGCAGACACTCCTTAGCATGAGTGCACTCAGGGGTCAGGCCTGTGAAAGCTGCCAGGATTCAGCCTTGATTTAGCAATGACAAGCCAGAGACAGGAAGCTGCCTTGTTTATTAGAAATAGGGTAACCACAGTCTCAGACAACTGAGGAAGATTCGGCTGGCAGTTTCATTCTGAATAGCAAGCCCTGGTGCAAAAAAAAAAAAAAAAGCATAGCTGTTGATATATTATTAAAGCTTATATAGTTTGTTTTCTTAATTTATAGTTAAGGCACAACCTTTACATTTCGTATTAAGAAACAGTGAAGTTTCACAAAGCTAATGTATAAATATAAGTTAAGAATGTCCAGAGACCTTGCAGATACTTGAAGAGGGCATAGGACCAACACTTGAACACATAGGCACAGGTCTAAACTTTCTCAACAGGACCCCAAAAGCACAGGCAGCTCAAAGGAAGATCAATCCATGGGATTGCATGAAACTGAAAAGCTTCTGCAAAGCAAAGGAAACTATCAAGAACCTCAACAGAGAACCTACAGAGTGGG
>PVLC010029806.1:0-19913 GCA_004027655.1 Graphiurus murinus
GCTAAGAGAGGAAGTCGCTGAGTAATAAACTAATGAAATTTAAATTCAGAACACTTTGCTTGAACAGGCCCTTTCCAAGGCCCTGTATGTGTGTTTGTTTTCATGGTTTTAAAATATTTTCCTAGAGATTCCCAAATTTTGTAAGCTCCAGATCCATGAAATATTTACCCTGGGCACAAAATAGAATATAAACATGATTTCATGTTCAAAAACAGAACAACATCCAGGCATGGTAGTGCACATCTGTAATCCCAGTACTTGGGAGGCAGAGACAGGACGATCACAGGTCCAAGGCCAACATCAGCAATTTAGCGGGACCCTGTTTCAAAATAAAATATAGGGCTGGGGATCTAGCTCAGAGGCAAAATGCCTCTGGGTTCAAGCCCCAGCGCAAAAAAAAAAAAAAAAAAAAAAAAAAAAAACATATATATATATATATATATATATATATATATATATATATATGTATATATACACACACACACACACAACACATACACATACACATAAGTAAGGTAATATATGAAAAGTGTTAAAACTGTTTTTGTCTCAGGGTGACTATTTATTTGCTAATCTCAATTTTCTGTTTTACTAGAATGATCAACTTGTGCCATATTAAAACTTACATATTTTTTTCCATGGGAAGAAGCATTCCTTTGAACTCATTATCCCTTTCCCAACTTTCACTTCCGGTTGATCATTGTCATAGCTCTCCCTGTCTACTGCTGGGAATAGAATTGTCTTTTCAGTTTCCTTGTGATGGTAACTGTTAACGTTGGGAAGTAAAATAATACATGAGTGAAGCTGGTTCTCTCCGAGCTGGAATCATCATATTCTCAAAAGAATGCACATCAGTGTCTGGTTGATTTTGTAGGAAGGTGATAAAACAGGCAGGAGAGCTTCTCTTATCTACATGCTGTGTCTCTAAGTCCAGTTGGCCCCAAGGTTGTCTTCCCCCAATGTTTGTGCTCTGTCTTTAACCCCAAATACCTGTAGCCAAGTTCTCAGGTACCACCTGCGTTCTTCTACCATCACCTGCCAGGAAGATGAAGTCTAAAAACTCTGGGGTTGTAAAGAGGATGGATGCTTTCAGGGCTTTGTCCAAGACTAGATGTGCCTGATCAATATCACTGAGAGTCCCCAGAGTTCTAATCTTCAATAGAATCTAAGAATTGTCTTCACCAGAAAGAAGGGTGACAAGTCGTATCAAACCCCACCTCCCTCCTGCTCCCACTCTCAGAGCTTGGACCTCTGAGACAACTGGCTTCCTGGAGTGTATGTCACCTGTCCCACCACACTGGACAACAGAGGACCAGCAACTGGCATAACAAGGAGGCAGCGGCATTAGCCTTGCCCTCGGTTCATTACACTTGTCTCGGTGTCTTCTGTAACCTGCAGAGAAAGAAAACCGCAAAAAAAAAAAGACCCCAATGTGACTCGGGGGCTGTGGTTCTGGTGAGTTTGACCATGAGAAAAAGAGGCAGAGCCACGTGTAAGGGGCTGCCTTGGGAGTCACAGTGTGTCTCTATAGGCATTTCATTACTTTATTAGTTCACTCATTCATTTAAAAACTATATATATAGTTTAGCAACTATATATATTCATTGAACAACTATAGAGTTCTTACCATGTGCCAGGAACTGTTTCACATGCTGTGGACACAGTCAGAGGGGAATAAAAGTGTTAACACTACATCTGGGCATTCACAATATGAAGTCATTTCCTGGTCATTGTTCGTATAGTTTTAATTTTTCTAAGTATAGACAGATAAAAAAAAAAACATACACCCCAAATAGAGAATAGCAGTCTTGTAATTTTCTGATAAAACTCAGTTATGATTAGGTGTGTGTGCACCTCTAAAATATTAGAACAGGCCAGAAGGAAACCCCCAGTTTGCAATCTCAGTTGTGTACTTCATTGCTGTGATACCAACTCCCATGAAAGATGAGAGAAGGAGCAACACCACTCCAAAACATGAGGTTTCTTCTGGAAAAACAGTCAGTACAGGCAAACACTCAATATGAGTGATAACTTATATTGAACGCTCTATAAGTGACAGCCCTCATCACCATCGTCATTCTCATTGTTATTTTAGGCAAAAACAGGCAAAATATGTGAAGGCTGAGAGGAAAGACAGCTCGACCTGCTCAAGGAGCTTAAAGGAACTCATCAGGAGAGAAAGGATGGTGAAATGTTGAGTTAGAGAGACAGGGAGGAGACAGAGCATGGGAAACCTTTTAAGCCACATTGAGGAATTTGAACTCTGGCCATGGGGAGTTTCTGAGGGGCTTTGACTGTCCTCTACCTCCTCCCTAAGTTAGGGTCTCATTAGCATTCCCCTTGACTTCTACTCAAATAGAATATTATTTCTGCTTCCGCTTTTCCTCTTTTGCTGTATCCTGGTCACAGTTATTGTGTTGGCTTTCCATTGCTGTGACAAAATACCTAAGAAAATAACTTAGAGGAGTAAAAAATTATTTTGGCTCATGGATTCAGTCCATGATCACTTGGGTCTGTTGTTTCTGGGCTTGTGTTGAGGCAAAACCTTATGGTGGAAGGGTGTGGCTGAGCAAAGACGTTGACCTCAAGGTAGCCAGGAAGCAGAGAGAGAAAGAGAGGGAGGGCAGGAGACTGAGGGTAAGACAAAGTCCCTGAGGGCATGCCCCCAAGGACCCCACTCCATTCAGCTAGGCCCCACTCCCTACAGGCTCCACTACCTTGCAGTAGTCCATTCAACCGAGAATGTATCGTTGGATTAATCCATTGATGGGGTTAGAACCTTCATGATTTAATCACTTCTCAAAAGCCCCACCTCTAAGCATCACTGCACTGGGACTAAGTCTTCAATACATGAGGCTGTGGGGAATATTCCAGTCATATATTCCCATAATTCCTACAATAGGACTCCCATGAGATCACTTTCTCACTCTAAAGTCTTCAGTGGGACAATACTCATTGTTCATAGGATTCAGCCGATTGTCTCAATCTGGCATGCAAGCATCACTGGGCTCAAGTTACAATCCACTAGGGACCCCTGTCACTATCCCCTGCATGGGCCCTACATCCAGCCCCCTGGGACCACTTGTTTCCAAATACCCCCATGCTCTCAACACCCTCCCTAAATGCCCATCTCAATCTTTTGACATCTGCACCTCTTTCAAAGTTCATGTCAACGCTGCCTCATCCTGAAGCCTCTGCCTTAGACTCCCAGTCGGTTGCTCCTTCTCCCATCTCTGAGCCCCCACCTCAAATTTCCTCCAAGGTTCTTTTGTCACCCCACGCACTTGTCCGTTCCTCAGCACAGGATGGTAAACTCTGCGTCAGGGACTGCCTTTACTCACCTGCTCCTAGAAGAGCCACCATGAGTTAATGTCGCACCATGGTGCTCAAATAGTGATGAAGTACACTAAGTCGCGTTGAAATAGAGTGGCCAAGAAGGTACTCCAAGCATGGGGCAGCTGGGATTCTTCCTGCATGGCAGCCTCTCTGTGTCAGTGGTACCTCCTCCCCACACAAAGTCTCTCCCAGTGTTCTGTGGGATGCTGAAGGTGCAGGAGAGGAGGGAAGGTAAATTTTGAAATTTAAATTGCATTAAATGATTTTTTAAGCTGGACCTGGTGGCACATGCCTGTAATCCCAGGAGGTGGGAGGCTGAGACAGGAGGATCACAGGTTCAAGGACAGCCTTAGCAACATAGCAAGACTCTCAGCAACCTAGTGAGACCCTGTTTCCAAACAAAAATAAAAAGAGCTAGGGGCATAGCTTGGAGATAGAATGCCCTTGGGTTCATTCCCCAGTGCACACCCACCCCCTTCCCCAAAAAAGAGAAAGAAAAGAAAGAAGGGAAGTAAATTTCTTAAGCATCTTTATTGGTATTATTGGTTATTGTGGTTTTCCAAAAGGGTATATAACATGTAGAATTCTTCCACACTTATATACATTATTTTAATCACCAAAAATTTCCTTTTGTGGGGACCTTCAGGGATGGATGCTATGTAGAATAAACTAATAAATACAATGGGAAGAGGGGAAACCAGCCCCCAGGGTGGCTTCCCACATCCCATCATCCAGGCCCGCTTTGCTTTCTGGTGAACAGAGCCTGCGGGTCCTCAGCAGAGTGTGGGAAGGGCTGAGAGGCCAGGGCCGGCTGTGGCCACACTCCTGTCCATCTGTCTCATCATAGAGCCCAAGGGAACTGCCAGCCCAGGATGTTTCAATGTAATCAAAATGAACCCAGCCATTGAGGCATTACGTTGGGGAGAGGGTGGGTGAAAAGAGATAACTCCATGGCTGAAAGTGAATCAACAAACTTCCCTTCCGTTCCTGCTCATTCCCTCCCTCCATTTCTTTCTTTCTTTCTTTCTTTCCGGTCTTTCTCTTCTGAAATACATCTCTGCTTGGTGGTTAAAAGCACTTGGCAAAATGCCTGGCCGCTCACCTAGACTCTCTGGTTTTTCACGTTTCCCTGCTTAATTACTGTTATCGACTTTCTAGATTTTTGTAAACTCAACATACTGAATAATAAGGTTAATAAAACTAGCGAACTCCTTTGCCATGTACACAGTCTGTTTCTATAAAAATGGCAAATGTATGATTAGCTCAAGTTTAATCGTCTTTCCTAACATCTTGTAAATTTTTCCTAATGAACCTATGAGCTTTCTAGTGGGGCTTACTCACTCTGTGTTAAATCTTTAATTCCTCTGGACTTGATTAGAGTTTGTATATTTATAGCTTCTAACATTTCCACAGTGAATTATTCTCCCTGGTGACTATGCATCTGTAATTCAACAAATTAGACACACCTGAAGCCCTGGCAGGAGCAAGGATTAGCTCTGGCCAACTCTGGGCCTGGGGTCAGCCACTTGCCCTCTGGTCAGCTCCTTTAATTCATCTGAAAAAGCTGTGTCCATTCTTAGTTCACAGAGTGAACTAAGGGTTAAATGATGCAAAACATTCAAGTGTGTTTTTTTAAACATAGGTATCAGTTTTTAAAATTATGTATATTCATTCAACAAATATTATTTGAGAGCTGCCTGTGGGCTAAACTGTATACAAGCATGAGGGACACACCCTGAATCAGCCAGATGTCATTGCTGGCCCCACTAGCCTCTTGGAGCTTATGCACTAGTGGGATGGGCAGGCATCAAAGCAACTGTTTATCTCATTTCAGGTGCATAGAAAAATTAGCAATAGGCAAGCTTATATTGGACAGAAAGAATAAGCAAGCCCAATCCAAAGACATTTAAAAAAAAATCTAGTTCTATTTAGAGTGGAAGTAAACCACAGAGGCAGAAGATACATTTTGCTTTCCTTTGGGGTACAAACTGTCCTGAAAACTAGCAAATCCTTTGGATTAAATTTCTGTAGCATTGAAAAGCATGCCAAAAAAAAAAAAGTCAAAACAAACACTGAAGGTCAAAAATGAGGATGTAGGAAAATGGAGCAGGGATAATTCAGGGTGATTTTAGGGACAAAATCAGTGAATACCATGAGTGCTGGGTTTAATGAAAGATCCAAATACAGAACCATACAAAATGTAAGGTGGCTTAAAATTTATGATAGGTCAGGCTCCACAAAACTGTGACCGACACGGAAGCCTGGAAGTGTGTGCTGCCAATGCATGTCTGGAAAGGGAGTTATTCTTTGCTTACTTTGTCTGCAGCTGGCTGGGATGAGCAGCCTAGAAAGAACTTCCAAGTGTGGGCGGGGTGGCGGAGAAACTCTAAGGAAGCCTCCTGCACATTTCCTTGATGATCCCGTTATCCGGGCAGAGTGGGGACTTGGTGATATCAGGCTCCAGATCCCTACCAGAAAGAAAGAAGTGGAGAGAAATATGCCCCAGTGCCCAAGACTGGTAAGAGATGCTGCCACAAGGGGACAAAAGATCACAGCATTTCCTGTAACCACAGTTAGCCTCTACTGAGCACCTACTGTATGCCTGCCACACTTTTGTCATTTTCCTTGTTATTTTGGTTTGGGGTTTGTTTTGCAGGACTAGGGATCAAACCTAGGGCCTCCCACATGTTAGGCAAGTACTCTATTACTGCCCTTTTAAAAAATTCTGTTTTGAGACAGGGTTTCACTAAGTTGTTCAGGCTGGCCTCAAACTTGGAGATCCTTCTGCCTTGTCCTCTCAGTAGCTGGGATTTCAAACATGTGCCACCCTGACCTGCTACTTTGGTTGTTTTCTAATGTTCTTCCATACTCATTCTAAATAAGTACTGTTTTAGAGATAAGAAAATTGAGGCACAGAGATGCTAATCAACCTGCCTATGATGACAATGACAATTATTTAATGGGTTGAGTTCAAGTACCAGTGTGAACTGAGAGCCTCTGTTTGTCACCTCTGAGCCACAGGGGGTGGCCGCTGCCTCCCAAAGACCACATTTTCCACCCTGGGATGAAAGGGACACTTTTGCAACATTTATCTGCTGTTAACTCTACCAGCATGAACTATTCTGTGATTAGGTTGCCAGTGCCTTTGAAAGACCATGTGAGAAAAAATCCATTCTCTCTCCCAAGGAGCAAGAGCTGGATAAGGGTGAAGTCAGAGGTAAGTTTAAACAGAAACCAAACAAACTCAAGATAAAAACATGGGTAGAAGCAGAAGCCCTCAGAAAGGGGATGTTTGGGTATCAGCAGCATGGTGATATCCAAACTGTGGAAAGAACAGCCAGCCTGATTCACAGCCCTCTAGAGCCAAAGGGACGCTTAGGACATGGTTGTGGGGAGGGGGTGGGGGAGGGGATGAACTAGAACTATCTTCAGAATCACAAATCCTCAGGAGATTGTTGAGAAAAGCAACCAGTCATTCCAGAAACTGTGCTCAGGGCTCCAGGCTGGGAAGAAAGAGGTGAGCAAAAGGACTTCAGGGACTCCCCTTGGACTCAGGGGGCCCCCACAGGAATAAACCCCAGCATAAGCAGAGCCCAAGAGATGCATCCAGCAGGACTGAGGCAGGCAGCCCAGGCTTCCTGGGGCCCTGTGACCTGACGGCCCCTAGGCCTGGCACCTTTATCCATCCCATCGCCTGGCTCACGGAGGGTGGGGCCTACACCAGTGTCACTGCCAAGAGCTGAGGTTTAGGTAAAAGGGCAGAAAGTGCTGTCTTTCATCAAAACTCATCCCTGCAGTAGCCAGATCACCTCCCCAAGCACAGGCTCAGGAGGCCCCCCCGAGGGTTTCATGGTGGTAGAGGAAGGTAAGCAAGACCGGAAAAGGGTGAACAAGGGAAACTAAACTCTGATGTTGAGAAAAGATGCTTTTTCAAAATAGTTTCTATTTACTGAGTGCTTACAAAAAGGTGTCTTCCTTGGAAAGTTCTCAGAGAGGATAGGGCCACTTAGAGGAAGCAAGGGTGCAGGACACATTCGGAGGTGGCTCCTCGAGCTGTCCTTAAGTTCCTTCTCCCCGAGCAGCCCTGCGTGGGGAGGTCAGGCCTGGAGCGCAGGGAACTGCTTGCACCTGCTGTGAATATCTTGTGCCTGAGCTCACTGAAGAGAGCTGGAGGGCTCCTGGCTTGGGATTAATGACAACGAAATTTGTAATGACCTTTTTTTCCCAGTTGGGGTTTTAGACACTGGAACTAACTAATTCTGAACTAACATTGAATGACCCCATTCAAGGTGAGAGAGTAGCCATCTAGTCTTCCACTTGGCTCTTGCCCAGCTGAGCCTGCATGGAAATCACTAACCTAGATGTATAAATGTTCTGGATTCCCCACAGAGCCACTGGACTGACCGCAATGTTTGCTCACACATCCATTCTATTGTCCATAACTGTTTAGGAGCCGTGTGCAGCCAGGATGAGGAAAGCATGTGTGCACAGTTATAGGCATGAGCCCGAAGCCAGTGGAATCCCAAGACCATGCGACTTTGTGGCACCTTGCTGGGCTTCAGTTTCTTCATCTGGAAGATGGGCCAATGAGCACGCATCTCACGATTTCATCCCAGTCACCTCTTTGATTTTTTAACCCATCCTGCTCCTCCTCCTCTGTGTTCATCACTCACCCACACCAGCTGTGCTGCCTTTTTTCCTGGTTCTGAAATGCACTGAGCTTGGTCTCACCAAGATAATCAAAACCATCTATTGAATGTCTTATCTCTTTCCACTAGGAGGTAAGCATTACTAGAGTAGGGATGTAGCCTGTTCACCCTTGCATCCCAACAACAATTCCATCATGGCTCTCAAGAAGGATTTATTCAGCATGTGAGTGACACCCACTTCATCAGGACAGCTGAAGATTAAAATGAGATAATGCTCACGAATTCAGCTTAAATGCCATGCACACAGTAAGATTCAATATAAATTACTAGTAAAATTCAAGTTTGGGGCATTGAATCTGTAGAAGCCCTTGTGCTTTCTTTATTTGGGTTTCTAAGTCCAAGACATTTCCTATTTGAACAGTGGGAGGTCTGGCTGAGGCCTCCTCTCTCATCTGTTCTGGGTCACAGGGACCAGAGAGGATGGTCCCCCTAAAACTGTAGCCTAATCCAGGAAAAACTTTAATATTTTTGTTGTGTCAACCTGGAAAGCCAAGGCTTAGCTGACAAATGCTGTGATGAATTAGATTTAAGTCGAGGTTTGAACATTTCCAGCCAGCTTTCAGTACCCCCTCCCTACTCCCCAAACCAGACTGGGTCTTAGTGTAGATGTGTCTAGTGGGAGTCTTCCAGGTTGGACACATCTTGTTCTTCTTGTAGTATTTGCCATCCATTTCTAATCCCAGCTGTTCGTTCTGAGTAAACTGTTTCATTTTCCTATGCCCAGGGGAACTGCATCAAGGCAAAGTCCAGCAATTTTAGAGCAGCATGTGATATTCTCAGAAAAGAGAGAAGCCCAGAGCCAGTCCAGCAATCCTTGGGTTTCTACTGTGAAGAGTATTCTTTAGAACTGGGAGGCCATATTGAATCCTTCAGTCCCATACCTAGGAGATTCTCCCAATACAAAAGACATACCCTTCCTCAAAGTGGAATTTTAACAATCTGATGACCTTGCAAGACCCACTATTGTGGCCTGAAAGTGGGCATGAAATCCTTTGTATGCCCACCTTTTGGCTAGCTTTAAGTTCCTGGAACTGCCTTCAAAGAGCACCTTTGAGGGGAAACCTGAATAAATCACCTGCTTTTAGTTTTTTAATAAACCCTCTAGATGTTACCTGCTCTTAGTTATGTGATTTAAGTTGACTATAGATAACACTTCTGTTAAGTGGGTCATGATAGTAACTGTTGATGGAGTCAATAAATATCCCCAAACCCTGTCCTCAGGGAGATAGGATTGGAGACCTGCTCTCCTTTCTCTTCTCAGCTGCTTTGTGAATAAATTCCTCTGCAAAACTTACTATGTCAATGACTGGTGTACTGTGCGGCAGGAAAATGGGCCTGGTTCAGTGACACTTTGAGCCTTTAGTGAATTCCCTACTCCAAAGCTCATTGTTAGTTTTTGGAGCCATTCTCCTAGGTGTGGCTGTGTTAGGAGTGGAGGGGAAACGGATGCATTCTGTCAAGCTAATTGACTGCAATCAGCTGCCTAAAAATAACCGACAAGCCGCATCTCCAAAGCTCTGGAAATAGGATGGTGAGGAGGAGTTTTATTTTTTAATGCCATGTTGCTGCATTTTTAAATATGTGGGGAAGAATGCAGCTTACCAGTCTAGAACCCTTACCCAGTGGCCCTATGAACTGGCTACATGTCCCAGTACTGACACCTCCACCCCTGGGTTTGCCCAGGTTTAGAGACAAGGCCATGAGCTGGCCCTTCACCACTCATGTCACCCTCCCAGGGACCTTGGCAAGGTGTGAGGAGAATAGAAATTCATGACCCTTCATATGCAAGTAAGGAATCCCTCCTCTAGGAACCTAGTGTCTCATGTTCTTATTTGTTTGTTTGATACTGGGGATACCTCTGAGCTACACCTCCAGCCCTTTTTATTTTTTATTTTGAAACAGGGCCTTGCTAAGTTGCTGAGGCTGGTGGTGAACCTGTGATCTTCCTGTCTCAGCCTCCCAAGTATTGGGATTATAGGTGTGTGCCACTATGCCCATGGGCTTCTCAAATTCTTTTAATTTGGGTTGAAAGGCAAGGCTCGAGCCCACCTGCCTCTCATTCTTTGTGAGACTGCCTAAATAGAGTCTTCACTTGGGTGCGTTCTCCTCATTCAGACCTGAAGCCTGTACCATTCCCTCCCTGGGGTTATCTCTGCAAAGAGAGATGTATGGCAGGTAGGTTTCTTTCTATATTTCTGATCTAAGTAAAGCAGATATGAGAAGTGATGTGACTAGTAATTGTGACAATGTAGTTAAATATGTTTATTTTATCTAAAAGAAAATGTTGCTGCTTGCTGTCCATACATCTAGAAGTCTATGAGTATTCCATGAGCACAGTTTTAAGGTCTGAGATTTCTTGAATAAAAACTACTTTTTCTTTGAAAATATATTTGAAGCAAAACTAACACAAAGCACTGGTACGAATATTAAAAGTGGATTTTTTTGTGTGTGTGGTACTGGGGATGGAACCCAGGGGCATTCTACCTCTGAGCTACACCCCCGGCCCTATTTTTTATTCTTTATTTTGAAACAGGGTTTCACTAAGAAGCAGAGGGCCTTACTAAGTAGCTGAGGCTGGCCCAGAACCTGTGATTCTCCTGTCTCAGCCTCCTAAGTACTAGGATTACAAGTGTGTGCCACCATGGCCAGCAATAAAAGTGGAATTTTTTTTTTTTTTTTTTTTTTGAGGCACTGGGGATGGAACCCAGGGGCATTCTACCTCCGAGCTACACCCCCAGCCCTATTTTTTACTCTTTATTTTGAAACAGGGTCTCACTAAGTTGCAGAGGGCCTCACTAAGGTAGCTGAGGCTGATTGCAAACTTATGATTTCCTGTCTCAGCCTCCCAAGTACTGGGATTATAGGCATGTGCCACCACACCTGGCTAAAAGTGGATTTTCTAAAATGAGATTGAAGAACTGTTAATTTGTAGCTACCTTACAAAATAATACGGCTAAATTAGTAGGATAAGTTGGGTTCACAAATTTCAATCTTAGGTTTTTAAAGATGAAGCAGTGAATGTTCAAGTTTTGTTTAAGCAGATTCTTCCTCCCTCTCCCATGGAAGCTCCTCTTCCCCAATCCAGTAATTGGAGTTTGTTTTAATTATGGCAATTTGAAGAGTTTTCAAAATAAGGTCTACCTTCATCTCTGTAACATGACATATGGATTCATTTAACTTGAATTGGAAGTTGCTACATCGGGGGAACTTTTTGCAATCACACACACAGCAAAACTTCATCTATTCAAAACTCAGGTATCATAAAATTTGGGAATGACAGGAGATGACTCGGGACCAGAAACAAAATAGAGTCCTCTGTGTAACTAAAGAAATCTTGAAAATTCCCTGCACTAAAAGTTCATGCATTTGATTCAAAGGGCAACTCCGAATCTGGGTTGGCCTATTTGACTTCCTATTCCAAGCTTACAGATTATCAACTACATAAAAAGGAGGAGATTAGAGATGTTTCTTCAAGGTCTTAATATAAAAATCATCTATAAGTAATAGCTGATATTTGGCCAGCAATGAAGGAGGGAGAAGAGAAACCAAGAGTCAGGTATTCTGGTGCTTGCCTGTAATCCCAATACTTGAGAGGTGGAGACAGGAGAATCACAAGTTCAAGGCCAGCCTCAGCAACTTAGTGAGTCCCTCAACAATTTAGTAAGACCCTCTTTCTTTTTTTAGGATTAATTTTTCTAACTCTGAGAATGACATTGATAATTTGATAGGGGTTGCATTAACTCTGTAGATCACTTTTAGTAGTATAGTCTCTTTTTTTTTTTTTCACTGTTGGGGATGGAATCCAGGGGCATTCTACCTCCGAGCTATACCCCCATTCCTATTTTTTATTCTTTATTTTGAAACAGGGTCTCACTAAGTTGTAGAGGGCCTCACTAAGTAGCTGAGGCTGGCCATGAACCTGTGATCCTCCTGTCTCAGCCTCCCAAGTACTAGAATTACAAGTGTGTGCCACCATGCCCGGCTCATAGTATAGCCATTTTGATATTTGTCTATCCAAGAGTCTGGGAGATCTTTCCATCTTCTAAGATCTTCTTTAATTTCTTTCTTAGTGTTTCATAATGTTCATTGTAGGGGTCTTTGACCTCCTTGGTTAGATTTATTCCAAGATCTCTTATTGTTTTTGAGGCTATTGTGAATGAGACTATTTTCTGTGTTTCTTTTTCAGTGGATTCATGATTGGCATAAAGAAAAGCTACTGATTTTTTTACATTGATTTTTTGTATTCTGCTTCTTTGCTGAATTTATTAATCAGTCTAGAAGTCTTTGGTTGAGTTTGAGACAAGACTGTATTTCAAAATAAAAAAACAAGAAGGGTTGGGGTATAGCTCAAAGGCAAAAATGCCCCTGGGTTCAATCTCCAGTACTGGAGAGAGAGAGAGAGAGAGAGAAAGAGAGAGAGAGAGAGAGACAGACAGACAGACAGACAGACTCACTGTATTCAAGCCACTGTTCACAATGATGACCCCGAGTCATTCAAGTAAGTTAGGTTCAGAATATTCTTTGTAAGGGAGGAGAGAAATGTGTAATATATTTTAGGAATAATACTTAGAAAATGTTAAAATTACCCAAAAATGGACCAAAAAACTTAAAAAAATTAAGCTTCTCTGAATTATTCATTCATTCAACAAGTCTCTATTGAGCATTTCTATGCATCAGGTGCTAGCCAGTCCTTGGGGACACTGTCTGAAACAGCAGGCCCTCCTCTTAAGAAACTTATGTTCAAGCCAGAGGTTTCAAAGTGTGCTCAGGAAACGTCTGGGGCTCACAAGGTCCTTCTAGGGGATCTTCAAGGTCAAAGCTATTTCCCTAAAAATGACATTTGCATTCATGGTGCAAAAAGCAAAGGTGGGTAAAACTCCTGGTTCTTTTGCATAAGTCAAGGAAATAACATCAATGCCAGGAGTGGTGGCACACACCTGTAATCCGAGTACTTGGGAAGCTGAGATAGGAGGATCACAAGTTTGAGGCCAGCACACGTGGGGTAACTTAATGAGACCCTGTTTCAAAATAAAAAATAAAAAGGGCTGGGGATGTAGCTCAGAGATAGGATGTTCTGGGTTCAATCCCCAGTACCACAAAGAAGAAAAAAAAAGTAAGTGGCACCAAATATGCTAGTAGTTGTTGTATTGCCCCCCCCCCCCGCCCGCCCATGCACACATACCACAACATATTCATACAAAAAGCAGTTTCATTCAAGAATGTCCTTTAAAAAGCAGGGGAAAAAGTAATTAATTATATTACATTTCAACCTGCAGTAAATGTTTTTAATTTTCTGTGCAATGAAATGGGAGGTACCTTTGAAGGGCTTTGCTGCCTAGTATAGTATGAGGAAATATACTGGTATGATTGAGTTGCAAGCTAAACTAGCCACCTTTTTATGGGATGTAATTTTATTTGAAAGAATGACAGATAAACCCTTTATTCCAAAGATGGGTGGCCTCCTTCTCCTCCTTCTTCTCTTCCTCCTCTTTCATTGTCTTATTTTATTTTGGGGGCATTGGGGATTGAACCCAGGGGCATTATATCTCTAGGTTACACCTCATCCCTTTCTATTTTTCATTTTGAAACATAGTCTCAGTAAACTTTTGAGGCTGATCTTGAACCTTTGATCTTCCTGTCCAGTCTCCCAAGTACTGAGATTAAAGGCACATGCCCCATCTGGGGCATAGCTTCTGAGAGTGACTTTTTTTTTTTTTTTTTCCTTTTGGTAGGATTTCAGAAGAAGCAGGAATTAGTATTTCTGGTTCAGAGGTTTAGTTTGATATAAAAGAAATCAATCTAAAATTACATTGTTACAACCTTTAGATAACAGGCTTCTGTTATGTGTTACAGAATTAGGATTCACTGTCAGTGGCCAAGGCCACATTACTACATACTCAGAATCCTTCCTAAAGGGCTGTACTTCATTTATAAATGTCAATTGTAAGGTACTACAGAGAATATTTTGCCAAGGATCATTATCTGGCAACTAGTAAGTCTGCACACATGTTGCTAGTATATTTTTCATATTATCTGTTAATTTGTTTGTATATTTCAGGGCTCCTGAAAACTCTGAAGGAAAAATAAAGGGTGGATAGTGGTTTAATATTTACAGTCTGTTGAACTTTACATTAAGGCATTATCAAAAACAAAAATAGGGAAGAAAAATATGTCAAAGCAAGTAAAATGCATTTAAAATTGAGATCTACTCTGGAACTGTGAATGCCATCTATATCTTTCAGAAGATTTTAAATATGATAGATATTTAAATATGCTGTGTTTCCAGCTCTCTGTCTGACACCTGGTAGGTAGACAATAAATATTGAATGAGGACATAAATTGATGACTGAAATTTATGACACAAAAAGAATAGCTATCATTTCTACATTTTTCAAATTAGGAAATTGAGACATAATGAGGTGAAGTATCTTGTACAGTAGCTAATAAGAGATGAGATTGGGCTTTGAAATCAGGAAACCTGACTATAAGTTCAATTAATTAACCTCTGTACCTCATACTTTAATATACATTAGTGATGTCTTTGGAGATTATTTATGTTTAGGTAGCATGATATTTTTTCTATCAACAAATGTATGGAATACTTGATAATTATTTTTTAGGATGGTAAGAAATACCAGAAATATCTAGAATACTGGCCTAACTTCCTCACGGTCAGTACTTACTGTCTGGGATAATCTCTTTGGTGTCAGTAGGAGGAGGGATGGATAAATTCTCACCAGAGCATGTGGGGCTGGAAGACGACAGAAGGGACTGAGCAGCACCCTCTTCCATGCTTCCACGCTGTGCTCTACTATTTTGCCTGCGATCACAACGAAAGAAAAGTACATTTCCTGGCCAAATCCAAAACCTTCTTTTACAATTACCTTTCGTTTCACTTTGGTTTGTTTTTAGTCATGCAGATTAACATATTTTGAAATTCCAAATACTTAAAAGGCAGTCGATTTTTATACTTACCACAGGAGGGCAAATGGTTTAAAAGGTTGAGAAACAACAATCTCATCCGGTTTCCACAAGGTCGTAATGCTATCTGTTATTGATAGTCACAGTGACCTTCCTGTGCCTGTTTTGTATTCTGCAGAAGGGAAGCAGGGGAATTCAGAGTCTGTAAAGGCAGTACAGATGCCCGTGCATGGGTCTGTGAGGAGCCTGGCCATCATCCCATAGAGAGACCCATCACTCACTGTACTGCCAGTGGACTCTATGTCATGTCCACTAGAATGGCCTGATTCTTGCTCTTGAGTGTGGACAGAGGAATACTAGCTTAAGGACATTCAGGTTGCCATCTTGTCCCACGTGGAATCTCTGCCACTTCACAATTCTTAGAGCTGTATTTTGACCAGTGAGATTTCCCTTAATCTCCTGTGAAGATGTTAAGTCCACACACACACACACACACACACACACACACACACACACACACACAGAGGTAACTGTGTGGTGATAGACTTCGTGATTATTTTAATGGTGGTAATAATTTCACAATGTGTGTGTGTGTGTGTCCCTGATCAACACATTGTACAACTTGAATAAATACATTTTTTACTTGTTACTTATACCTCAATAGAGCTGGAGAAGGAGAATGTTTAATAATATAATTTCTGTACTGTTCCTGGTTTCTTGTATCTATACTTCTCTCCCTAGACAGCAAGCTCCATGAGATTAGGGGCCAGGTCTGCTTTTCCTCATCCTCATATTTCTAGGAGCTCAAACAGAATCTGGTACATGGTAGATGTGTTAAATTAATTAATGTATGAATGGCCAAATAAATGCCTATCTCTTTCTACTCTGGTATCATAACTTAGAAAACTTCCCTCCATCTGGTCATCTGAAGACTTCCTATTTTCCTATCACTTTTTACAAGTTCACAGGGAGAGTCCTCTTCTGATGTAATCAATCCATAAACAACTATAGAATTCTAAGCAAAACCAAGCTCCTTGCAGAAATGGCAAAATACCATCGAATGGGAAATTGGATACTTGCTGACCATGGGATCTGAGAGATGCTGCCCATAGTTTTCTAGAGGACAGCTTTGACTCTATAACTATTTAAAAACCCAGTGGTTTTCAGATGCTCTTGCCCAGCTCCAACCTATTTAGAGGGTGGACGCCATGTACCCTGACCATGTTTCACACGAGAAGCACAGAGAGGAGAAGTACCAGCTCAGGTGGCTGCACAGTAGCTCTTATCTTTTTGCCTGTTCCAGCCCAGTTCTACCCATGACCCAGCCAGGATTGGGGCGCAGCTGTCCAGAATTCCAGGCTACATGAGAGCGTCCCAAAGGGATTACACAAGGAATGTTGACCTCTCAAAGTGTCTAACTCTCTGCGTTAGCATCACAACAAACTGGTTGACTGAAAACAACACAGGTTTATTATTTTCTGGTTCTGGAGATCAGAAGTCCTGCTATCAAGGTGTCTGCAAAGCTCTCTTCCTTCTGGAGTCTGTAGGGGAGAATCCATCCCCTGACCTTTCCCAGCTTCCAGAGGCCACCCACATCTTCTTCTATCTTCAAATCTCAATCTCTCCTGTTCTCCTTCCCTCTTGCTCTCTCTCTCTTTCTGCTCCTCCTCTTCTGCTTCCATCATCATATCTCCATCTTTGACTCTGACTCTCTTGCCTCCCTCTTAGAAGGACCTTTGTGATTATATTAGGCCTACCCAATGATGATCCAGGACCATCTCCCCATCTCAGAATACTTAATCACATCTGCAAAGCCCCTTTTGCCATGTAAAATAACATTCACAGATTCCAAAGATTAGGATGGAACATTTTAGGGGAGGGGGCGTTACCCTGCCTATCACACCAGCCATCTGCTTTCTTCCCAGAAGCTTCCGAAAGTGGCCATCAGGTCTCCACTCTCCAAGGCAGAGTCCCTGGCAGAAGCTGCTGGAAGCTTCTGTGCCACTTCTTCCTCCTGAGCTTCCTGGTCCTCTCAGCTGGATACAGCTGCTTCTTCCTCCCTACTCGTGCAACCTGACCCTGCTCTGGATATTCTTTTCTGCTGCCTTGCACCACACTTGTGTGTGCACAGTTATTTCCCTGGCTGGAACCAACTCTGTGCCCTCCTGGGGCCTAGCACAGTGTGGAACAGATTGTAGGTGCTCAGCTGTCACTATTAGTGCTTGACAGGTGACACCTGAGGCACCTCTCCTTGGGCCAGGTGCTGTCCAGATGTTCCCCCCAGAATCCCAAGACAGTGCCCCTCACTCCCACCCTAGAGCACAGGGATATCATCCCTGACTGTGAGCTGGGAGGCCTCCACCTTGCTGCCATATAGAGCGCCTGTCCCCAGGGGCTGCTGGTAGCCTGGGAAGGGAGCCTGCAATTGCGCCCGCCGCTCCCCACCTTGCATCACTGGCTTGTCGCTGCTGTGCTGTGGCAGTGGCTGCTTGCCTGCAGTGCCAGCCGGGAGGCCCGGCTCCAGGCAGGCTTGGCTATTTCCTCCAGAATTTTCTTCCCCTCAGGATGCCCTCCCGTGCATATGTCAGATTGACTCATTTGGCACTTGCACATGGGAAGCCAGAGAATAATAAAAAAAAAGCCTGGCTAAGAACTTCCGGTCTTGTTCTCAGCTGCTCTCTGGACAATCCTAACTCAAGGGGATCTTTCCTCCCCCGAAGTCAAACACAGAAGAAAGAACTCATTACCAGACACAAGGTCTGGGGTCAAAGTGGATTAAAGAGCAGGGTAAGCGAGTGGACAGAAGCATGAAATTAAAGTTTCTGCTCACACAGATTCCAAAATCAACTGGGGAGAAACCCAAGCCACCAAGTACTGACAAAATACTGTAAAATCTTGTATTGGCAAAGTGCTAAGGAGGAGGGAAAAGAATAAGTAGACCTATATATCATGTCTACATTTGGACAAATCTAAAACATTAAAGAGGAAGTCTTAAAAGTACTAGGAAAAAGCCTGGGAGAATTTTTATTATATAGCCTTTGCCATTCTGAGATTACAGGACCCACAAGCCATATATGAGACAAGTTAAATTTAATTACATGGAAATATTCCCCATGGCAAGATCTGCACTGTATAAAGTTTTTTTTTTTAATCCAAATGCCAATTTAAGGGGAAAAAATGTAAATCACCCTACAGAAAAAGGACAATTTCCCTAATGTATACAGAACATATACAAATCAATAAGAAAAATAGTAACCACACAGTAGAAAAATGGGCAAAGGATATAAGTAGACAGTTAATTAAAAAGGAACTGCAGATGGCCTTTAAACATATAAAAGATGTTCATCCCCGTTTATTATCAGAGAAAGCACCTGAAATCATATAAAGATATAATTTTTTTGCCTATTGCATTGACAAAAGTATAAACGTTTGAAAATGCTTGTATTAAGGAATCAGCAGCCCACTCATATTATTGATTGCAATACATATTTGTTCAAAATCTATAGGAAGCAAATTTTCAACATCTATCAAAATTACAAATATGTGTTCCTTTGACTCAGCAATTTGCTAGGGAGTTTATCCTATGGGTATTCTCTAATCTATGGGAAATGACACATGTAAGACCTTTTTTTACTACAGCATTATTCATTTTCTCAAAAGATTAGAAGTAATCATCACAAGAAGGATAAACCAGGCAGGATTAACTATGCTTGTAATCCTAGTACTTGGGAGGTTGAGACAGGATTGAAGTTTCAAGGCCAGCCTCAGCATCTTAGTGAGGACCTCAGTAAGTTAGTTAAACTCTGTTTCAAAATTAAAAATAATAATAAAAATAAACATAGAACTGAGGGTACAGCCGGGAGTGGTGGCGCATGCTTGTAATCCCAGCATTTGGGAGGCTGAGACCGGAGGATCTGGGTTCGCGGCCAGCCTCAGCTACCTAGTGAGGCACTCCGCAACTTAGTGAGACTTGGTTTCAAAGTAAAGAATAAAAAATAGGGCTGGGGGTATAGCTCGGAGGTAGAATGCCCCTGAGTTGAATCCCTAGTACTGCAAAAAAAAAAAAGAACTGAGGGTGCAGCTCTGAGGCAGAATGTCCCTGGGTTCAATACTCAGTACCACAAAAAAAAAAAAAAAAATAGATAAAGTATGATTTTTCACTTACAATGGAATTTTCCCCAGCATTGGTCAAAAGCAACAGAGATGCCCTTTATGATAATTCTGGAAATAGTTTAAAGATGTGTTAGTAGGTGATAGGAAGCTCAGGACAGTTTGTTCAGGATGCTATCATTTGTGTATAAAAGAAAGGAGTAAACTACCAGCCATTTTCAAGAACAAGCTCCATGTATTCCTGCAGGTTGTTTTTGTTGATGCTGTCCTTTCATGTAGCCTGTCATTTCTACATCTCTGTCTGGTGGGAGAAAAAAATTATTCTTCCAGGACTGTTTCAAATATTTCTCCATCTATAAACCTTTCTGGATCTCTTGAATCAGATATTCTCTCAACTGACCAAATCTGTAAATTTAGTAGAATAGCATTCAGATTTGGGGTTTGAAATCCTTCGTAGGACAATTCTCAGTATTCATAAAGGAAGAGGATTGGTTGAACCTTATAAGAAATTTAATATTTTATATGGTCAAAGAATCATAAATGGACTGAAACAAAAAAAACCTAACACCCTGGCAGGAAACATTACAGCCTGACAGGAAACATTTGTGACATTTATTGATGGGGCTTATTATCTAGGTTATATTAAGAGCATCTACAAACCGATAAGGATAAAAACAGCAGTTCAATAGGAAAAAAAAAAGACGTGTGTGTGTGTGTGTGTGTGTGTGTGTGTGTGTGTGTGTGTGTGTGTGTGTGTGGTGTACTGGGAATGGGACCCAGGGGTATTCTACCCAGCCTGATTTTTTATTCTTTTATTTTGAAACAGGGTCTCACTAA
>PVLC010029807.1:0-19946 GCA_004027655.1 Graphiurus murinus
TATGGCCAACAAGTTCCAGGGTGATACCTATGCTGCTGGTCTGGGGATGGTACTTTGAGAATAGTGAAAGAGTAGTTTAAATTAAGGCAAGTGGTCACCCACAAGTCATTTTGTTTGAATTTATTCTCTTGGAAAGATATTATTGATTGTGCAAGGAGAAATGTCTAAATTAGACTGTAAAGATGCAGTTCTTAAGATGAACTGAGCTCTCTGCTGTGTCTGACCAAATATTACCTGGGGCTAACCTAAAGCATGTGTCCTAAAATTGAAGACCTGTGCAAAGCTTGAAGTCTGAACCATAGAAGAAGCATCTATATATTTAAAAAGTTATTAGTCCATGGCCTCCATCTCTTAATACCAATTAAATTAATTAACTCAAGAGAATACAGATAATATTTTTTTTAAAAAAAACTTCTAAAAGACCTTCTAGCTGGGAAGATACTCATTGTCAGAATGGGACTTTATTCATTACCAATTTCTGTAACTTTTTATTAAAGTTTTTTAAAATTCTTTTTTATACTTTTTTGGGAGTATTGTAATTATACATGATAGGTTCCAAGTGATACAAACACACATGCACACTGCACCTGGTGTGATTCCCTCTAGAACCCACCCCACTCCTCCCACCCTCCTTGTACATGTAAGTGAAATTGGTAGTGATATCTTCATATATGGACATAGTATTATTTAAACTGTTTCCTTCATCAATTGTTCTATTTCCCCTCCCCTCTCCCCCAAGCCTTTTTCACTTTTCTTTTTTGTTTTTATTTTATTGGTGCATTGTAATCATACATTTGATGAAGTTCAGGGTAGTAGAAGCATACTCGCACACAGAACTCATCCAGCCCTCCCCCTGTTCCCACCCTACTCCTTTTCCCTCCCTCCTTTCCTTCCCTCCCTTCCTTCCTTCCTTCCTTCCTTCCTTCCTTCCTACCTTCCCATGCTCAGCATGAGTGAAGAGGTGACCTAACTGAGGGATTTGGCGGGGAGGAAGAGGGAAACACCTCAATGAACATGATGTACATACAAAAACTTATCAAAGCCAATCACTATTAAAGCTTTAATATTAACACAGATTATTTTAAAAGAGTCTTTAATATAGACTATGCTTTTTCATATATCCCTAGGCCAAAAAAAAAATTTGTGTGATCAGATGTGTAATACCAATCTATTAAGGTATGATTCACAATGGATAGATTCCCATTGTAAATAAATAACATGGATCTCAGTTAATTTTTGTTTAATTAAATATCCGGTTTGAAAGTCAAATAAGGTATTGCTGAAGTAAAGATCAGACACTAAAGACAGAAAATTCACTTCCCTGGCCATGGCCATGGCAATAAAAAAGAAATTATCCTCACAACAGGCTTTCCCTTAATTTGGCTTATTTGCATTTGTTTCTCTATTCATAATATTGAAACTTCTAATTTTATTTTAGAAAGTGGTTTCTACTGCTCATTTTCTCATATATCATCTTTGTTTCTTTCTCTCAGACTGTCTCTCACTACCCCAATTACCAAATGGTATGGACTCCCCACCCCCATCCAGAGGAAACTGGCTATCATTGGACAAGCTATCATCAGGGTTATCTTCCCATCTTCCTGTATAGTCCTAGGGTGACTTGTTATTTTTACCTTCCCTGATGGCCATAGGTGTTTTATGTTAACTAGCTTTCTACCAGGCTTCTGAGTTTTAAGAGATGTTTTTGATTTATATAACAACTCATACAGTTTTAAGTATATCTTTTCTAAATAATATAAATAAAAAATTCCATGGATAAGACAGATTAAAAATTTAAGTGTAGTATTACTATAAAATCACATATAAGTTGTCAAGGCTTGTGTCTGGAATGTCTACAAAGGCTTGTGTGTTGAAGGCTTCCTTCCTGGTGCAGCAATGTTCAGAGGTGGGGCTTTTGGGAAATGGTTGGATCTTGAGAACTCTAACCTCATCAATGGACTAATCCATTGATGGATTCATATCTAAATGGACTACTGGTAGATGGCCGCCACTGAGAAGGTGGGACCTAGTTGAAAAAAGTGAGTTCTTGGGGACATGCCCTGGGAGACGTATCTTGTGCTGGCTCCTTCCTCCCTGCCACCATCTTTGCTTCTGGGCATTATGAATGGAGCAACTTTCCTCTACCATGTCTTTCTGCCATGATGTTCTGCCTTGTCTCAGGTCCAAAGCAATGGAGCCAGTCAACCATAAACTAAAAGCTCTGAAACTGTGGAAATAAATCTTTTCTCCTTTAAGATGTTTTTCTCAGGTATTTGGTCATAGTGACAAAAAGCTAACACATAAGTATTACAAATGTATCTGATATTGAACTTTGGAACATATGAGATGGACAACATTTCTTGAAAAGTCAAACCTTAGTGGAGCATAACAGTCACTTTGGACCCTTTTGGAAAAGATGTTATTCTTCCCTTGCTATCCTTACATTCTATATCTTAGAGGACTTGTCCATTTCTTATTCTCAGAGATATTTCTCCCCAATCGCTGGCCACTGGAAAATAGAGACATAAATCTCTCGTGAAGCTGATAGGCATTAGGGGACAAACTGGGATTTGAATATAAAATTTTATGCAGTAAGTTGTAGGAGGTAGTTTGGGAAAATTATGCATATTCAGAGATGGATGCTTCAGTTGGATATAATTTGAATGTGTCCCTCACAGGCTCACATGTTGGAAGCTTGGTCTCCAGTTTGCTTGTGTTTAGGGGGTGGAATCTTCAAGAGGTAGGCCCTAGTGTAAGATAATTAGGTCATGGTATACTACTATTAAAAGGTACTAATGCTGTTTTTTACAGTGAGTTAGCTCTGCTAAGAGCAGATTGTTATAAAATGATGTTTCTTCACCTACTTGCACCCTGTGCACACAGTCATTTCTTTTTCTATTTCTTTGCCATGTTGTGATGTAGCTAGCGGGCCCTTGCCAGGATACTGGTGCCATGCAATTGTGAGCCCAATAAATGTCCTTCACTTTCTAACTGACCCAACCTTGGGTATTTTGTTATAACACAAAATAGACTGATATAGATACCGTATTTTTGCATGGAAAAATAAAATTATTTACATATAGATAAAAAGGAAGAGTAATGCAAAGAGTAATGCACAGAACAGCAGGAAGAAGACAGCACGTGGACTAGAGGGTTCCCACTGACTTGGTTTCTAGTTCCTGCCCATCCTGAACTTACTGTCCTTTGAAAGAGATTTACTTAAGCTAGCTTAAGTAAATTTCTATTTCTTACAACCAAACTATGATAATGCTTATGGTTAAAAATTCCTTATTTCAGTTGGAGGGATAATTGGATAACAGGAATAATAGATAACAGGAATAATAGCCATTATGCTACACAACACAAATATTTCTCATAATTTTTCTTTATTAATAATTTAAATTAGAAAAGTAAAAAGTAATAAATATCAAGTGTAAAAATATCAACTAGCATAAAAGTACTGTATAGAACGTGAAAGATGCATATTCCAAGTCTCACACTCTTCTGATGCCATTTCTAAGAACTAAATTCCTGTTAACTGTTGTATATTCTTCCAGATATTTTTATATTTTTTATAAAAAGATTTCTATAGTGATATGCATTTCTGTTTGTCCATCCATCCATCCTCCTGTTTCTTCTTTGTTAACCCTAAGAAATGCCTACTGAAGTCTCTATTATATAAACAGTGCAGGGTATGAGTCTAGCCATCAGTTGATTTTCAATTTTTCTTTCAAGCAATCCTAATTACATTATCTATTCCTTAGTAAATCTCTTTAATAATCATTTTTCTCTTTCTCACCACACACATACATAAACCTGGTCTGTGAATTAACTGACTTAATATTTTTAAAAAAATCTCTAATATTATACTTTCAGTACATATTAGATTTCTTTTTTAAATATTAATGCACACTTTTTATTAGATTAAAATCAGGCAATGGTCTGACAATAGAAACACTGCTTATGGAACACTGTTATGTTAAACTCAACTCACAGGATATTGAATCCTTAGAACTAAGGTTTTCACCAGAAAAAGATGAATTGGAAGCATCAATGCTCTTCAGACTTGATAGCTGCTGCTTCAAAGATGGTTTACACAAATACTAAATTCAAACAAACAAATAAACAAACAAACAAACGAAAACCCTTCAGAACACCATGAATTGCCATTATTTCGGAACGCATCCACATTTCAGCAGTTAGTGGTCCTGAACAGGAGGTGGGAAAGGCGGGCAGATGCGGGAGGCCGAGCCAGCTGGACCTCCGCACGCACGGCTTGTCTGGAAAGTTGTAGCACCGAGGCCAAAGTCTGGGTCAGAATCTTCTGGGTTCGGTTGTCAGACTCCACAGTAGACCTAAAGACGCAGGGTGATCAAGCGGGCGCCGTTTTTGCACCTCTTTAACCTCTAAAAGCAAAGCAAGTATGGAAAAGGAAACACGTTGTGCTATAAGGAGTCATCCTGTCCTGTAGCTGAACCTCTGGGATCGAGAAAGTCGATCGAATTGACTCCCATCACGACCAGCGGGCACCGCTAACTCAACTGTGAAGACACATCACAGGTCACCTTGCTGCTGATCGCTTGGCCTAGGGCACCGTCTTCCCCTTCCCTCCCAACCTCCCAGCAGCCCCGGAGGGAGGGAGGGTGGGCTTGTTAGAGTAGATGCAAAGGGTTCAGGTTAGCCTGTGGAACTGCAGCTGGATATGGGGTGCTTCGCCTGCATCCCGGTTTCTCTTTTGTCTTAAACGATACCCCTTCCAAGCCATTGTCCTGTCTCACTCTCCCCCACTCCCACTCTTGGCCAAAGCATAGATTGTAACCCTCCCTCTGAAATGGGCCTGCAGTGAGAATCCAGGGCTTTCCCCATCTCTCCTCCCCCACCTTTATTGAAAGGTGCTGCTTTCTTCTTCCTCCTCACCTCTCTGTCTCACCGTCACCACCGGACACCTTGATGACCTTTCTTGCTCTGGTCAGAACCCATCAGGTAAGGCTGGGGAGTCTGACCTCCCCCTGTGGTTGTGAAACCCATTTGTTCATTCTCCACCAGCCTGGGAAGTGAGCACAGGTCCCAGGTTTGCTATTCCACTATCACCATAGGCTGATGCGTCTCTAGCTCAGGTGTTGAAAAGTTGAACAGAGCAGTCACCAGGGTCATGGAAGACCTGCTAACACTCAAAGTCCCTGGCAGACAGACCTGGAGAAAGGCCATACATATTAGTTTTCTACTGGAGTTTCACCATCTGTATAATGGGATCACTGACTCAGTCAGTTTTGTGCCCTAATTGTTTGACGCTCAGGTGATTACTCTCAGCTAATAGTGAGATGTCATTTCAGTTAATTTATTTCACTATTTTAAATTTACACCATTGAGAAACATGGGTTTCTTTTTTTTTTTTTTTTGCGGTACTGGGGATTGAACTCAGGGGCATTTTACCTCCGAGCTATACCCCCAGCCCTATTTTTTATTCTTTATTTTGAAACCGAGTCTCACTAAGTTGCAGAGTGCCTCACTAGGTAGCTGAGGCTGGGAGAAACATGGGTTTCTTATTTAACAAGACATGACAACCTAAAGCTAAAGATGGAGGACAGATTATCTTTAGGAGTACTCTCCATTTCTCCACTTTTCCTCTACAATGGTGATTATCTAAATTATCTATTGTACATCAACCTCTATTTTAGTAGATTAATTAAAATTTTAATAGATTTGGTATTTCTGAAATATCCAAATAGAAAAAAAAAATCCCTCTGACTTCACTTCATTTTTAAAATCTCTGCTCTGAAGAAAGGTTTTGAAATATGCACACAAAAATATGTAAAATATATCTGTACCATTTAAATAATAACAAAAGCATCTCTGTGCCCACAAACTGGGATTAAGAAAACAGGGCATGGCCAGCACTTGGAGACATTTTGCCAATCCCAATTATATCTCTTTTACTCTCCCCCAGTGGTAACCTTTACTTTAAGTTTTTATTCTTTCTTTGTTTTGTAGTTTTGTCACCTAGACATCTACCCTTACATATTATTATATTGTTTAATCTTCCCCAACTTTAAACATTATACAAATTGAAGCATAATATCTGAACTTGCAACTTCAGCACAATGATTTGAGATTCATTCATGTTGATGAGTGGAGGTTAAATTCCTTACTTTCACTGATGAATAATGTTTCATATATGAATATACTGAAATCTATTTACCCACTTTATTATTGATGAACTTTTGGGTTGCTTGCATTTCTGCTACTATTGGCAATGGTCTGGAAATTCTTAGATAATTGCCCAGCAGAGGGATTACTTGCTTTCATTAAAAAAATTAATAAAACATTTACACAAAGAAAATCTTTGAATATAGTAGAACCTAAGAAATGCTTGAGTGAGTTGATTTCAATATGATAGTACATTTAAAGTCTTTTGAATATTTCCTAGCAAATACGTACAGAGGTACACATATGAAGGACATATTTGCAAATGGGGTAAAGGCTTAGTAATTATTTAATTTGGCTTACCCATTCCAGAATTAAGCTCTTGCTCACACACACACACACACACACACACACACACACACACACACACACCACAACTAGAAAGAGATAACTCCTTGCTAGACCACCAAACACAAATGCATTTACCCAGCTAAATCCTTTAAAGTCTTCTGGGACAAGGACAAATGGAGACAAGTACAGTGAGTCAAATATTTGCCCAGCTGACTTTTCTTGTCATGTTGATCTCTCTATGGGTGGCAGTCAATTTTCCCCTCAAGTCTTTTTTTTTTTCTTTTTTTCTGGCCTTTCTGTTATCATTCATTGCATTCCAATTCCCATCTAAAAGGAGTTATTAAATGCTTAGTTACTGACTGTATTGCAAATGAAATCATGGCTTCAAAGTGGATTAGTAGCGTTTGTTACTGAAGAAAGCATATTAAAGCTATGTTGTCATTCCATTTGTAATATCAATTCTTGCCTAATAGTTTGAATGATTTGTATGACATGAAAAAGTCTTGACATTAAGAACATAAGGGTAACGATGATAATACCCTTGGCAGACACTTGGAACCCCAGGGAAGCCTGAGTTTGTTCACCATATTCCCTCTGGCAGGAAATTTTAAGAAGTCCAGTCCTTCTTCCTGCCTTGGTTGGGGAAATAGCTCTTCTGTGTTTTAGTGGCAGGGGCATTGATCATGCCATCTTTTCTAGTTTGCAGATTTACTTGTCTTGACATCAGTGACCTCTCTGATTTCTCTCATTTTTTTTACTGACTTACTTTCAAAGACTTAACTTATTTCTTCTGTTTCTCCTTATTCTTTATTGCCCAAATAATAAGTGATCATTGCATATGTAATTGAGGGGGTATTCCAATTTATAGCTTGAGAATGAATAACTGCCCACAGCAGTGAACCACATTTCTACATATTATATTTGATGTCACCAAATTTTATTAGTGGGTTAACAAAAAATACAATCTCTTTCCCCCTTATACTCACCCAATTCCTTTTGTATTCCAAAAGCCAGTCCTGTTTTGTTCCTATCTTATTGCTGACTCTATTGCCTTTATATTTCTTGCAATTAACAATGCCTGAAACAAATCTCATGATTAAAAGTTTTTTAAGACTGATATGTATTGCCTCCTAGCTCAAGGGCAATAGGACTCCACTTACTAGAGGAGTATCTGATCTCAGTTGCTTTTCCCATATTTTCTCTTCTTTGTAATATGTGTTTGCTAAGGCATCAGAACTGTCATGAGGTATAACTCAAATTTTCTGTTATTTTTTTAGTGACATTTTAGGGCTGGGGAAATAACTCAGTGGCAGAGTGCTTGTCTAGTATGTGCAAGGTCATGGGTTCAAGCCACAGCTCTGGAAAAAAAATTAGTACCATTTTAAGTTATAAAAATGAAAAGTAATATATGCTTGTACTGATAAAGTGGGGATTTGGATTAATTTCCTGATAGGGTTGCCAGAAAAAATAGAGGATGCTTAGTTAAATGTGAATTTCAGATAAGCAATAAATACTTTTTAATAGTCTGTCATCCCATGCGATTTCTGAGACACACACTAAAAATTATTGTTTATCTAAAATTCAGATTTGACTGGGAATCCTATATTTTAGTTTGCAAAATCTGGCAGTCCTACTACTTGATCTGGAGGACTTTACAAATGCCAGTAGATATTGGTTACTCTATAGAAAGCCAGTACCTTCTCTAATACCATGCTGCTGCCATACTGCTGAAACTGTAGCCAAAGTCTGAGTGAAGTCCGATAATTACTGAGGGTGGTTAGTGTCTGGCAAAGATTCTCAACTTGACAAAACTAATCAGGCTTCTGAGCTTTCCCCTAAGCCTATCTGTATACTTCCTTATAAAATCCAGTTTAAGCAAAAAAATCTGTTCAGCCAGTTTAGCAAGCCACCCCCAGTCCCAATCCTCCTTGGTATAAGATGGAGTTCCTCATCCTCCACCATCCCCCAGGTGTTGTTTCATTCCCCAGGCCTGTCTTCAGCTAGAATCCTGTTAGGTTCATATGGTAGAGACCCCCTCTACCCCAGATGTTTCTGATTAGTACTTTTCCATTAACTGACTCACCCTGCTCCTTTGTGGTATTGAGGGTTGAGCTCCCTCTATCTCACCTATGTGGAATCCCTTTCTTCTTGTCAGTCAGTCCGCTTGGTCTTAGCTTTTTCTGTCCTTACAGCAACTCTATTTCTGTGACTGTTTTGTTTTTCTTTGTCTGGGTCTCTGTTGGAACTATCCTAATCTACTCTCACAAGTCTTAATAATCTTAAATTTTGGGAAAAAGTAGTTTGAGCTCCTGTGCTTTTACCAGGAAGCCATTAATCTTATGCAAACATGCATCATATCTGCTTAATCTTTTCCAAATTGTTTTTTTATGACCTTGATACCTTTGAAGAGTGCCAGTTAGCTATTTTCTAGACTGTCCTTTAATTTGGATTTGTCTGATGTCTTTATTATTAGATTAGTTATGTGACCATAGAGTACTAAGGTTTTTGACATACACACATATTTTCAAAGCCCTTTCCCCCAGTAATAGTAATAGGTAAAAAGAAAAAGGAAAAGCAAATTAAGAGAGAAAATCTTTTTTAAAAAGTGCATACATACCTCATTTATTTGCTTTATATACTTCAGTTGCCAATATTTTAGTGTTGGAACAAGGTTTTGTTTGTATGCTTTTATTTCTGTTTTTGGTACTGGGAATTGAACCCAGCGGTGTTCTGTCTTTGAGCTACAACCCTAGTCCTTTTTATTTTTTTATTTTGAAACAGGGTCTCACTAAGTTGCTGAGGGTCTCACTAAGTTACTGAGGCTGGATCTTCCTATCTCAGCCTCCCAAATCCTATTGTTGTTATTAAAAATTCTGATTAGAGTTCTAAGTTATTTTTTCATAAATGCAAACTATAGTGGATGAATCATTTATGATTCTAGCTTCAATTTGTTTTAAATACAGAGAGCACTTAAATACTTGAAGAGCAACTCCTCAAGATTTAAAATTTTTCTTTTGAATTTGACTTACATCTAATTTAACAGCATTTTTCTTATTCCTTTATTCTAAAAGATTCATATTTATTGAGTCTTTTCAAAACACTTGGTTTCACTGAGAAAAAAATAATTTTCATCTCATATTATATAATTGTTACTAATTAGTTATATAAAACCACATTATATATTATAACATAGAATATATATTTTATGCAATTGTTAAATACTATATAATTGTTAATTTATTGAATAAGTTTAGGGAAAACATAACTGAGTCTTGATAGATAAATTCCCCTTTTTTGTGGTACTGGGGATTGATCCTAGGAGCGTTCTACCTCTGAACTATATCCCCAGCCCGATTTTATTTTTTATTTTGAAGCAGGGTCTGGCTAAATCGTAAAAGGCTTCCATAAGTTGCTGAGGCTGGCCTGGCACCTGTGATCCTACTGTCTCAGTCTCCTAAGCACTGGGATTACAAATGTGTGCTACCAGGTCTGGCTTGGTAAACCCTTTTGGTTGCTAATCATTGAGAAAACAGCAGTGCTTAGATGAATTTAAGAGTAGTCTCTGAGCTACAGGAATTCAGGGTGCAGAGGGAAACAGCTGGTATGTTTTATAGAGAGATGTGAGTGCAGATCAGAGGTCAGTTAAAGATGCTGATATGTTGCAAATTGTTTTCCAGTACAGTTGTAACCCATTTATATTTCCAATTGTATGTAAAATATTTTCTGTGTCCTCACTTTTGTTAACACTAGAAAAAAAGTATATTAAACTTGTGGTATGTCAAACTATATAAAAATAATGTATGTTTATAATAGAAAATTATATCTGTGAATTTTCTTGTCATTTTGCTTCTTAGTCATCTGTATTTATTTGTTATGATCTTAATGCATTTCTCTATACTGTTAGCAATTGAATTCACTGACCTACCTTCATTTTAAGGTTTCTAGATCTAGATCGTAGCTTCCCTCCAAATATCTGGTAATAATTGTTCTATTAAGTGCTGTGTTACAAATCTGGGACTGAACTATATACCATCTCGAATCAATCCCTGTCTGGTGACACCTAGCATAGCATTTTTAGTTTTGTCTTTATTTGAAAAGAAGATACAAAAAGAAAGGGATCATTCACCAGTAGAAGGGGGATTCAGTATGGGGATTAGAAAATGTTCAAATGAGCCATTCTCTTGTACTTATTTGATGTCACTTCTGTCCCTTGTTTCTCTATATCCTCTCCCTCTACTCTTCCCTTTGCTGTTCTTCTACTGCTCCTGTAAACACAGGAAGCACATTCCCACCCAAGGCGTTTCTGCTGGCTGATCCCTTTCCAGTAGCATTCTTTCCTGATTATGCCTGGCTAGCTCTCTTACTTCCTCCAAGTCTTTGCACCAGTCTCTCACCTTTGTACTGAAGTCTGCACCAGCTTTCCTACTTAAAAATGCAACTTACTACCCCCATGACTTCTGACTACTCTCACTTGTTCTTTTTTTCTGTAGCACTTACAACTTTCCTCATATTATCCACTTATCACATATGTTGTTTAATTGTTTCATATTACTAGAATGTAAACTCCATACTGTCCTGGATTTATCTATTCTATGTTCTGATATAGAGCAACAGCCCAGAGCAGTGCCTGAAATGTGGCAAGTATTCAATAATATTTGTTAAATGTATGATTCTACTTAAAAAGGTCTCCAGACATGCAAATGAGAGACACAGGAAAGGGAAGTGATGTAGGATAGAAGAAATAAGTGGGTAGAAAGGAGACAGACAGGAAGGGGAAGTAAAATATAACTTTAATATAAAAAACCTGGAACTGAAGCGCTTCAGCCTCTACTCCACAAACCAGTTCTCTTTCCCAGGCCTGACTCTCCCAAATTTCTGGGAAATCTATAAATCTTAGAGTTAACTAAAAGGAAGTATAATTGCCCTGTGCATTGATAGCAAGACAGGTACGATATTTTGAAAAACCTACAATTTAGGACACTCTCCAGCTTATCTGTCAATCAGCTAATGAGGACCCCAATCAGTCTGAGGACCCTAAGGTTGACCAGACCACCAGACCACCAGGAAGCGCCTCAGGACTACTGGACTGAGATCATCCACCCTAGAGCCGACTGAACTACTCGACCACCATAAACTGCCTAGGGGACTACCGGACTGAGATCATCCTCACATACCTCCTCGAGCCCATGCCTTACGAAAGTCCCCTATAAGAAGAGAGCCCTTAACTCCCCCAAAATGCCCTTCCTCATCTTGAGGTGGCTTGCTTTCTCTCTTGAATGTGTATTTCTTCCTTTTTTCCCCTTTTCCCCAAATAAACCTCTGTCCATGTCTCTGACTGGTGCATGCTGAAATTCTTTTTCATCACGTTAGCCAAGGACCCTGCAGATTCTGAGTTCCAGAGCTGAGGATTCACCCTAACATTAGTACCTACCAAGATATTCTATGTATCTGGGAAAACATAAGTGTTTTAATCAGAGAATTTTGAAGATATTTCTGCTGCCTTTGTTCATTTAGAAAACGTAGGGACAGGCCCCTCTGAGCCAGGACAGGGCACCTGGATTGTTGCATCCTTAAAGAATATTAAAGGAAGAAGTGGCTTCCATGGAGGTAGGTAAAAAGAAATCAGCTATAATTTCAACCAAGTCTTAAAGGCCAAATGTGGGATAGCATATCCATTTAAAATAACTTGAAGCCCCACTCACAAGGGTAGTTTAAAATCATTTGCAAACACTGCATGCACACACAAAAGACTGGGGTTAGGGCAGGAGAGAAGAGAAGTCACAGAAACAATGGGAGCTTTGGTTGCCATGGGGACAAAGGCAGGAATGCTGAGAAGGCCCAGTCCCCAAGGCTAGGTGCACAGATTCTGCCTAATGGAAAACTTATATCAGGAGAACCAAGAACTATTCAAGTCCCCAGCATATGTCTAGTACCAAGTAATAAAACAATACTTACTGAGGAAGGAGACAAGAGCTTTGAGAAAAATGCCCTTGGAGGCATCTGCCTGTGGGGACTGACACAGGAACACTGAGCAAACCCTCCAGCACCACCAGGACTAACATGAAAACTGGTGCTCTGAGAAAATGACAGTAACACCAAAGTCCAAACAGGGCTCTCTAGACTGGTTGACAAAACATGTATCTGATGGTATACCTTCTCAATCTTTCCTGCCTCACACTTCCATCAAGGCTTTTGATTAAAAAACAAAACAAAAACGAGTGTTTGAGACTTCTGGTAACTCCCCTGTTGGGGAATCATAGCAGTGAGGAGCCTCCTGAAGAGGATAACTAGTAGAACAGGGGACACAGAGCCGGAGGGATGGAGAAATTACCCTGCTGCTCTCATCTTTGGTCCTCAGATCTATCACAAACTAGCATTCTACGACTCTGAATCAGACCTTGTGAGAGGTTGCTTGTGCTACCTATGCGTAGGGAAGAATCCGATTTGGGGAGCCCTGTGCCAGCTTCTACCCGTTGATGTAGTCATTGTGGTTTGATTTTGTATCTACTTCCTGGTACTCACACAAACATTCATACTACTACAGCCAAGACTCATGGCTATAACCAGGGTGAGTTATAAGAAAATTCATTTATCCTCATTTCCAGTGGGATTACTTTTTTCAGATAATACATGTTGGAAAACATGTACAGGCAATTTGGTGGTATGAAACTTCTAACAAAATCAATATGATATAGACGATGTTAAATGTTAAGGTTATTTTTTTTAAAAAAATAGTATTTCCCTAGATTCTCCAGCACATTTTTTCTACCAGTTCTACAAATTCTGTAAACATTCACAAGAGGCTATAGAATAGTTGAAACAACAATTCATTTTTCAAGGTAAAATTTACTTACAATGCTCTCTTTTTAGAAGGTCTTCTGTATTTGCATGTAAATGTAATAGCGCAATTCAGAAACACAAACTCAAATGTGTTGATTATAAGTTCCACCACTTCATATATGAGTTGCCCAAGATTTCAACTTCAAATTTAAATATAACATACACTTATAAGAGAAAACAGTAAACATTTACTCATACTGTTCTACAGAATTTGAACTGAAAATATGTTGATTACTGAATCAGACTTGGAACTCAAGATTACACTGAATGCATACAGATGCAGTTTTTCTTAAAAACAACAACAACAACAAAAACCAAAAAAAAAAAAAAAAAAAACAAACCAGACAAAATCACCACCCACCTCAAATGACTATTTTCTACATAAATAATGAGAAAAGCAACTGAGGGTTTAGTTTGTTTACAGATAATAACATAGGCCTGTCCTATAGGGTAAAATCACCCCAATCTTAAATACATTTGTACCATATTCCGGAGGAGCTAGAAAAAAGATACCATGAAAAAATTAAGATTTTTTTGTAGGTAATGGTGGTCCTAGAAATAAAGTCAATTGATGACTATTTTAAAGCATTGCTGTAATACTCTGACAATTTGCCAACATTTTAGGGTATAATCAGAATGATAAAAGAAAAAAATAAACAGAAAGTCCATGGCATCCATCCTCCTATTCTATCTTCAGGCATGCATTTCATCAAGTATAAAATGGTGGGACTGTACTTTCCTCATTTCTCATGTTCTCCTTAGGGCAAGGATAGTCTTGTCTTCATGTCTACATACAAGTATATGCTCTCTCATATATGTGTGTGTGTGTGTGTGTGTGTGTGTGTGTGTGTGTGTGTGTTTGTGCATTACTGGAAAATGAACAACCTAGAGGCATTCTACCTCTGATCTGCGCCCTCAGCCCTATTTTATTTTTATTTTGAAACAAGGACTCAGTAAGTTGTTGAGGGCTCGCTAAGTTGCTGAGGCTGGCCTCAAACCTGTGATCCTCCTGTCTCAGCTTCCCAAGTACTGGATTTATAGGTACATGACACTGCACCAGCTTATATAATATATTTAGAAGAGGGAAGAGGTGCTTCTACATTCACAGGTGTTGGCAACTGTGAGAAATAAGAACCTTCTGCTTGAAGAACAAACGTAAAAGAGTAAGACATATCTATATAATAAGAGACATAATAACTTAAAATTTTCATTTTAGGCTTAAAGTAATAGGTCTTTGACTGGTCCATTGTAGACCCTAAGGATAACAAAACCCTCCCTTATACATGCACAGTTTTTACTGAACAATATTAAATCAACTGAAACTTTGTTCTTCTTTGAAGATAACAGGTTTCTTCAAAGCTCTTTAATTTGCTCAAATGGTAAGTACTTAAGGTCCTGCTCTAGTTTCCATGGGGTTAGAAGTGGATTGTCCACATTTTTTACCCCATAACCTTTTCTCATTGCATTTTTCATTCACATTCCTTTTCATTTGTACCCAGCGTATCTGGCTGTTAGCAGGATATAATAGAAAGGACATTAATATTTGATTCAAGCAGATACGGTTTTTAATCTAGCCTTGCCCTTGATAAACTCTATAACCTGGGAAATTGGTTAACGACTATGAACTCCAGGTTAATTACCTGTGAAATGAGAATGAGGTAATAATATCATAGAAGTGTTGTGAAAATTGAACATGACAATATCTAGTCATGTGCAGAATATTATAAATCTCCATTCTGCCATTAGGCACTAGTTACCTCCACTCTAGTCTGGCCACTACTGACAGTGCTGGATTTCTAGTTATCACTTAATTCTAGAAAGCTTTGACACTCGGTTCACTGGCTTCTTTTTCTCCTCAGAGTTTGACATTAACCATTAAATATTCCCATTTCATTGTGTCTTCACTGCTTTTTGCAGCCATTGTCAAGGGCTGACTTGTGCCTTGGTATCATCAGTAAGATCTGGTTCACCTCACTGTTTCCCAGGTCTGTGTAATGTCTGAAGTCCTAAATTCCAAGAAGTCTCTTTCTGGTTATTTGTCTCTTTTTCCTCTATTCTCATTCCTTGCTTGAACCTATATTTGCTTTCAGAAAGCATTATAACTTAGAATCCAATGATCACTTGTCTTCCAATATATCAAGTCCACTTTCTTATTTTTTTCAATTCAGCCTATAGCTGGGGAATCAATACTTCAGACACTCATACAGTACTCTTGCCCCACTTTCTTATTTTTTTTTCACTTCAGCCTATCACTGGTGAATCAATACTTCAGACACGTACTCTTATCCCTCTTGCTTCTTGTCCTCCTAATGTAACTACTCCAAAAATCCCGAAATCTATGTACAATCTAGCTTTTCTGTTCATACAAGTCCTTTATCAGATATACTTGTTGCAAATATTTTCTCTCTTACATCTAGACTTTCTTTTCTTACATCTAGATTATTTTCTTAAATGGTGTTCTTTGATGATCAGACATTCTTGATTATGGAGTGTTATTATAAATTTATCTCACATGGCTAGTGCCCTAAAAAAATTTTTGCTGCCTCCATTATTATGAAGAAGCTCTCGTATATCTTCCTTTTTGTTAATTTTTTGTTTGTACATGATAGTATGATTCATAGTGAAACATTCATATATGCACATACCATTATTTGGTCTATTTACTTTCCTGTACCTCTATTTTCATTGGAAACCTAGGTTTTACATTTAGGTATATCTCTAGTTAATGATTATTAAATATTGTGTGAAGGAGGGGACAAGGTTCATTGTTTTTTCATGTAGAGATTAAGTATTTTGGGCATCATTTTTTGAAAATACTTTTCTGCCCACATTGAATTGTTTCGGCACTTCTTCAGATAATTAAGTGATCAAATATGTGTCTATTTATGGATGCTATATTCTTTTATATAGATCTATTTGTCTGTCTTCATGCTAATTCCACTGTTAGAAGACAACTTTTTATGGTCTTTTACATTTCTGCATGTCTTATGAGCAGAGGCACTGATGGCCTTTGATTTGGAATATCTATTCAAGTATTTTTAATTAGTAAATAACCTTAGAAGATGGTCATAGCATCTCTTTCCACAAAAAAGGCATCAGTATTTTGACAATAATGAATAGCTTTCCTCCTAGGCCAGCGTCAAAGAGGCTTATTGCCTATTACAAGAAGATCTGGATTCCGAGCCGGGGGGGTGGCGCATGCTTGTAATCCCAGTACTTGGGAGACTGAGATAGGAGGATCGGGGTTCGCGGTCAGCCTCAGCTACTTAGTGAGGCCCTCTTCAACTTAGTGAGACCCTGTTTCTAAATAAAAGAATGAAAAATAGGACTGGGGGTGTAGCTAGAAGGTAGGATGCCCCTGGGTCCAATCCCCAGTACCGCAAAACAAAACAAAACAAAACAAAACATCTGGATTCCCTACACTCGTAGTTTCTCTCTTATAATGCACTCCATTGTGTGTATGGGTATCACCTGGCCTTCTTTGTCTTAACCTGAGGGAACTGGTACTTAGCAAACTGGCATCAATGCTGCCATTTAGGCTATAGCTATTTCCCTAAATAAGAAAAACCTTTATCTCTGACCCAGGAATATTATGTCTTATGCCAACATTCATGAAACTGTGGAAGTTTACTTGCTAGCTAGCATGTAGGGTAAAAATCTAGACCCTCTATGGTTCTTGAAAATCACTGTCTTGTTTCTATGGTCTTATAGTAAGTCTTGAAATCAGAGTGTGTGATATATATTATTTACTTTGTACATAAAATGTGCTTATTTAGTTAAATTTATCCTTCATTAATTTTTACTCATGTACAGTACTGTCATGATGCTCTTAAATTGTTCATTGCAAATACATAGAAATATAAATTAGTGTATTACTTAAATATTTCTATTTTATTTTTCTTATTGCAAAGTATAATGTTGAATGGTAATGTTGAGATTGAGCCAGGCATGGTGGCACACACTTGTAATCCCAGTACCTGGAAGGTTGAGATAGGAGGATCACAGGTTCAAGGACAGCCTCAGCAAGTAGTGAGACTCTCATCAACCTAGTGAGACCCTGTTTCCAAATAAGAAATAAAATCAGGCTGAGGGTATAGCCTGAAGGTAGAATGCCTTTGGGTTCAATCCCCAGTACAATAGAAAACAAACAAAAAGAAATATTGAGATTGGACATTCTAGAACTGGTCCCAATTTTAGGATGAAAATGCTTTTGTCCATTAAATATGATGTTACCTGTAGTTTCTTTATAAATTTTCTTTATTATGTTGAAGTTTCCTCTTACTCCCAATTTTCCAAGACATTTTTTAAAAAATTAGGACTGTGTTAGATTTTGTTAACCATTTTTCTTTTCATCTATTGATATAATTATATGATTTTTAAAATTTCTGTTAATATAGTGAATGAGTTTATTTTCAAATGTTAAATCAGTCTTGCATTTTTAAGATAAATTCATTGTCAATAATATATTATTTTTACATGTCTTGCTGAACTAGTTTCCAGGAATTTTGTTAAAGACTTTTGAGATTATGATCACAAAGGCTGTATACTTTATTTTATTAGAATGTGCTTATCTGGTTCTGGTAACAGATTAATGATGGCCTCATTAAATGAGTTGGGAAGTTTCCTTTTTTATATTCTAAAATAATTTTTATAGGATTGGTATGGTTTACTTACTAAATGTTGGATTAATTTGACCAACAAATCCATCTGGGAATGAAGTTTGCTTTATAAGGTTTTGAATTAAATTCTCTCAACTTATAAATAGATATTTAGATTTTCTATTTTATTTTTGTAATGGTTTTGGTCATCTGTCTTTCAATAAATTGGTTTACTTCACATATGTTCTTCAAGTTACTAACAAAAAGTTATTCATGCTATTTTTTATTATCATTTTTATGTCTGAATCCAATAATATACTCCAAAGTAGTATATTAGAAAACAGTTCAGGAGATGATTCAGATATAAAAATGACAATAAACTTATGTTATGCTTAGAAGTTAGGCAAAAGAATTCTAAATAATCCACGGGGTAAGAAGAAATTATAAGGGCAATTACAAATGTTTTTTAATTAAATGATAATGAAAACAACATGAAAATTCAATATATGAGTATTATGGAATGTAGTTAAACAAGGCTTGAAGAAGAAATTGTATCCTCTATCACTTATATTAGAGAAAGATGTTTTAAAATCCATTATTTATGCTTCTACCTTAGGGAACTAAAAAAAAATTAAATTTAATAGGAGCCAATAATTTGGATAAGTTTAGAATCTTCTACTTTCATTTGTATTTCTATTTCACTCTTTCAGTTTGTGTTCTATATGTTTTGAACCTCTGTTATTAGGTGCGTACACATTGATTTTAATAAATTTTTGGCAAATTAATTCCTTTATAATTATGAAATGTCTTTCTTTATCTATATGTCTTCCAATGTCTGATTTTCTGTTATTAATACACTTAAATGCCAACTTATCATGTTTTCATGGTTTTTCTTTTTTCCATTCTTTTACTTTTAACTCTCTGTGTCTACTTATTTTAAATATATTTCCTTAAAACAATATATTTTTATCTTACTGTTAACTCAGTTGACAACCTTTGCTTTTAAGTTTGTTCAGTGCTACTGTATTTAATATAATTATCTATACTTTGGGGTTGAAGTCTACTGTTTCACTTTTCATTTTCTATTTGTACCATTTGTTCTTTGTTCATTGTTTCATTTTTTCTCTCTCTCTCTCTCAATTTAATATATAAGTCATTGTATTTCCTCTTTTGGCTCTTTAATTATTACTCTACTTGATTTAATTTATTTAATTTTAGAGGCCTTTTCAGAGTGTACTACATGTATCATTAACATTTGAGTCTACCTGTATTTAATATAATAGCATAGGATGCATAATTTAAGATCCATACAATATTATACTTCTTTTATCCCCTTCCAGATATTGTGCAATTTGTTGCATACATTTTATTTGTACATTTATGATATCCCCTACAATTCATTTTAATACTTTTTCTTTTAAAAAGTAAATTTTTTGGAAGATATTCAGACATAGAACAAAAAATACTTTCTATTTGCCTTAATATTTCTAGTGGTCTTCATTCCTTGGTAGAAACCTAATTTTTAATCTAGTGTCATTCTACTTTAACCTGAGGAACTTCCTTTATAGTTTCTTAGAGTATGCTTTTACATGTTAAAAAAAGTGTCCCTTTTTCCCTCCCCCCATTTTTTCCTCATTAAATTTTGTTTTAATGGGTTTTAAAATTCTGCGACATATTTTTGGTCAAGTTGTTTCCATTAAATAGTACTGATTTTAATCTCCTTGGTTAGGTTTATCCCCAAGTATTTTATTTTTCAGGGTGCTATTGTGAGTGGGATTGCCTTCTGGATTTCTTTTCCGATTGATTTGTCGTTGGCATATAAAGAGTTAAGAAGCATATGTTCTCCCTAATATGTGGATGCTAGGGAGGGGATGTGGCATAGGAGGGTCTCCAGATGAAAAGGAGAGACCCTCGATAAGCAACGAAGTTGATTTAATTGTAGTGGACGCAGGGGGCAGAGGGACGCCCTAAAGCACATGATGTAATTACACAATCATATCAAGGTCACTCACC
>PVLC010029808.1:0-19955 GCA_004027655.1 Graphiurus murinus
TAATCTGGCATATCAGCCAAGTCAGGAAGAAGCCAACTATGCAAATTTTAAGTGAAGTGCCCAAACATAAAAATAAATTTCATCAGATGCCATTAGAGAACATCCCTGAAACACAGCTTCTCCCTCAAAAGCAGTGGTCTCGATCAGAGGTAATCCCCACCTTCACCCCAGGGATATCTGGCAATGTCTAGAGACATTTCTCACCATCATGAGTAGGAGGTGCTACTGGCATCCAGGGGATACAAGCTAGAGATGCTGCTAAACATCCTACAGGGTACAGGACAGCACCTCCCCCACAGCAAGGAATCATCTGGTTCAAAACAGATGATAGCACTCCATCAAAGCAGAGGAGCAGAAAGATGGGCTATGCCTTACAAAGAACAAAGCTCCATGCCAAGACGAGGTAGCATTAACGTTTTGAACTTGCCTTCATGTTCTTACAGGTGTGGCTGCAGTTCAAATCCACTGTGTTGTCCCACACAAGTTACTTGACTACTCTGCCATATTTTCTTACCATAAAACAGAGTGTGTGTTTGTGTGTGTGTGTGTGTGTGTGTGTGTGTGTATGCATGCACATACACGTGCACGCACATGTGTATGTGTGTGTGATTTTTTTTTTAAACAGAGTGATTCTCAAACACTGCTGTACCTGATGATAGCCTAGGATTCTTGCTAAAAGACAAATTCTTAAGTTCCATTCCCAGAGAGTCTGCATTTTTAACAAGCACCCCAGGGAATCTGTTACAGGTGTTTAGCAAATTATAGTCTGAAATGTCATGAGAAAACTCAAAACAATGTGTCTAGCTTTTCCTAAGCAGGATTTGCAAGTTTGGGGAATGGCGCCATCGGCACCCCAGGTGTTAACCTAGAGGCCTCTTCAATGGTGAGAAAATAACAAGGGCTCTCTCAAGGGGGCTCCAACTTCTCCAAGGCTGAGAAGGATGGGAGGCAGCCCAGCCACAAGACAGAATCGAAGGAGCAGGTACAAACGCAAAAGCAGCCCATCAACCTGCAAGGACACTTGTGGAACAGAGCTTCAACCATCAACACCCAGGTGGGGAAGGTGCTATGATGGGACATCAAGCCAAATGCAAGAGCCAACAAGGAGCACAGCCATGCTCATGTCATGAGAGGGAACCCACAGACAAACCCAAATACATGGCAAAGGGGCTCATCCACTCATAGCAACAAGCTGACCCCGCATTAACTCCCTTGGGGAAAGGCGTCTATATTGTCCTAAAGGAAACTGGCAGAGCTGAGGCCACAGAGATTCCAGCCTGTAGGGGATGACCGAGAGGGACCTGTCTTTCCTCTAAGGTGCAAACTGAAAAGTCACCCTCTGCCCTGTCCCTATCCCTCCCATCAGGCTCCAAGTGTTTGAGAAAAAAAGTGAATCCAGGCCCTGGCCAATGAACCAAACAGAGGCAGACTCATATCCTGCTTTCCTTTTTATCTTTAACCCTAACTTAAACGCCTTCATCCTGTCCACATCACCTGCTTAATCACCACCGCAGGGGCACGGCCAGGGCACACCCTGCAAGGAGCCTCTGGGGAGCCAGTCCCTCATGAAAGGCCGGACACAAGGCTCTCGTTTGCCATTTTACCTTCTTCCCAAAACGATGTGGAGTGACCTTCTACTGCAGATATCACAGGGTTCTCATACTCACCTTCTCATAAAGGAAACTGTTGACAGGATATGGGGGACACCTCTTACTCCTGATTCTGGGAGAATCACTGAACATTAGAATCACTTGTGGAATATTTTTAAAAAATAATGCCAAACTGGGTGTGGTGGCATACACCTATAATCCCAGGATGTAGGAGGCTGAGACAGGAGGATTACAGCCAGCTGTGAGCACAGGTTCAAAGACAGCTTCAGCAATTTAGTGAGGTCCTGTTTCCAAATAAAAAATAAAAATAGGGCTGGGGTATAACTGAGGTAGAAAGCTCCTGGGTTCAATCCCATGTACCACAAAAAAGAGGATGATAATGATGATGATGAGGAGGAGGAGGAGGAGGATGAAGATGATGATGATGACAACAAAGGGGAGAGGGGGAGATGAGGAAAGGGGAGAGGGGAAGAGGGGAAGAAGAGAAGAAGAAGAGGAGGAGGAGGAGGAGACGGAGGAGGAGGAGGAGGAGGAGGAAAAATAATGCCAGACCCCCAATCCAACTCAAAGAATTTAAAACATCTGGTGCTGGGTCCCAGGCATCAATAGTCTTAAAAGTTCCCCCAAGGCATTCTAAGTGCAGCCAGGGATGTCGATCACTGGGCTAAGGCCTTGCAGCGGGACCTTGGGCTCCAACCCCAACTTGGCAAGCTAAAAGTACCAGTGACATGCAGCTCCAGAGGGAATCTGGGATAACAATAAAGGGAGACAAGAAAAGCTTCTCCTCTTCCAAAGGCAGAATAATAATCTGATGTGGATAGGTTAAATGGGAACAGAACAGCAGAGAGCTGCTTCTTTATTGAGTGCACGAAACCACTGGGTTTGGTCCCTTAAATGCGGGCTTCATTTCAGTCTAGTACTACACCGTGCCCGGCACAGAAGGAGGGAACAGCAAAGTGTCAACCAAGGTGCCTCATCTTTCCATTGCAGATCTTCCACAGAGGTCAAACTGGGAGCATCAAGAGTTAACATCAGGTGGGATCTCCTGGTGCTGACTGACAGGAGGGCAAGGAGCCCTGGAGGTCAGCCAGCCTGGGCCAGGTCCCATGGGGGCTTCCCGCCGAGCGAGTGCAGATAGTCCCACAGGTGCTGCAAGGACTCAATTCCCAGTCTCTTTCCTGTGAGGCTGGCTCCACCCTGCTGGGGTGATGCCAGTCGCTCTAAAATGCCCAAGTGAGAGACACAAGGGGCCTCTTACTGCTTGTGAAGTTGCAACTATATTCATTTCATTTCCCTTTCAAATGGATATCTTACTGACCAGTAATAAGGCTGTCAGCTCCTAACAAAGGACTCTAGCTAAAAAAAAAAAAAAAAAGGTGGCTCGGGCTATTTCAGGGAAAGACACAGCTGCTGTTGAAGCCCAGGGTGGGTGGCTCAGGGTAGGACCCACTCCTCCTGAAGTTCCCTGCCTAGCTATCTTCCTTCATTGCGCATTTACTGGCTGGCCAATGCATTTGGGAATGAAACACAATTAATCCCTGCTCCAGCCACATTTTCCCCCCAGAAAATGAATCTGATAGACCTGCAGTGTCAATAGCAGAGAACCACTCTGAATGCTAATGGCCCCACGAGTTCTGCAGAGGGCACGGGGAGGCGGGCCTGTGGGCCTGCACAGCTTGGGCCCTCCAGGATTCAGAAACCCTACCTGGCGTTATCGGTGGCAACTTGATGCGGGGACCGCCCTCCCAGGCGTGACAGCAGTAGCCAGAGACCCTCGAGTTTCCTCCAGGGTAACATAAGGCTGGTGGCTGGAGTCGAGCAGGCTGCCTGAAGATGGTGTGCAGCTCTGCTCCGCTCCACTCCACTGAGGGGAACAAGCAGCAGGTGAGGGTTTAAAATGCAGCAGGTGAGATTTAGGTTAGATTCACAGGCAAACTTCCTGACACAGAGGGAAGCAGTGGAAAGGCTGACCCATTACTTAAATTTCACTGGGGAGCTACAAGAGGTTGATTGTACTGCCCGCCAGGAAGCAAGTTAGCGGCAGGGAGGCCCTAACTCTGTACATAAAGGTCAGAAGCAGAGCCCTCATCCAGCCTGCCCACAGACGCCCACAGCACCACAACTTGCTTGTTTTTAAATGTAAGGTAAATCAAATAGTCCACTAAATATGTGCTTTTAAATGTGCTTATTCTTTGGCCTAGGAATACCAATTCTAAGAATCTAAGAAAACAGTAAAAAACATAGTCAAATATAGTTATGTACTTTAGCAGAAATCATCTAAATGCCTAACTATTAAACAGGAACGATGAAAGAAATTCATGGCACCTGTATACCACAGATGATTTTGTAGCAAATAAAAAAGGTTTTTAAGGAATATGTAATGCTCTAGGAATGCATATGATATAATAAGTAGGCATATTAAACTGTGTATTCTGCAAAAAATGTATATGTGCATTTCAAAAAAAGAATGGAGGGTGGGACACAGTGGAATTTTACAGATAGTCTAAAATAAGAATAATCAGAAAACATTTACAGGGGTGGGGGAAAGAGCAGAACATATGCAAGGGCCATAAATCTATTTCATCTGCAGAGCCATTATTCCCAGAAAGCAAAACAGTGACACTCAATCGTGTACTTGGCAAGACAAACATGTTCTCCCTTCCAAATGGCCCAGCGTCCCCACTGCAGCCACCTGAAAATCACTCATCACCACTTCCCTGGAAAGCATGGGGTCTCCCCCCTCAAGAATTTTCCAGGCTCAGCTAGGTTTGGTGGTACATGCCTGTAATCCCAGTACTTAGGAAGCTGAGACAGGAGGACTGCAGGTTCAAAGCCAACCTCAGGACTGTAGCAAGACTCTCAAGCAACATAGCAAGACCCTGTTTCAAAAAACAATAAAATAAAAGGGGTGGGGGTGCAGCTTGGAAGTAGAATGCCTCTGGGTTCAATCTCCAGTACCATAAACACACACACACACACACACACACATACACACACACACACACACACCTGTTTCAGGCTCTCATCCTATGGTTAGATGCTCCTTTATATCTAATTACAATGTGCCTATGGGAATCTGAAAAGCAAGGGAGAAATGTGGAATCCTGGGAAGAACCAGCATTCACTGGATTAACCCTGAGAAGTATGGAACTGTCAGATTTGGAGTCAATGACTATTTACTCAACATCCCCTCTGCCAGGAACTATACAGGTCGCATTCACATATTTTGTGAAGTAGGAATCATTGGCCCTCTTTTATACATAAAGAAACTGAGTCTTCAAAATTCAAGACAACTTGCCTCAAATCACATAGATAATAACTGCAGTGGTGGGACTAAACACTGGTCACCTCATCCTACACCAGGAGAGGCTTCCATTCCAGCCACCTCTAGCATTAGCATCTTTGCAGAGAACATGATGCAGACCACACCCCACTCCAATATCCGAGACAGGCTACTTCACCATTTCTTGCTACTACCCACACTAGCTCCCTGTGGACACCTCAATCATCTGTTGTAGCCATATTCCCCAGCCCGCCTCAATGACTCTTGAGGATGACTTGGCATCAAGAAGTGGGTGGGGCTCCCTATCAAGGCCCTCTCTGGAGGTATCTAAGACTCTGGGGAGAAGAGAGGGCCCTACAGTACACAGGAAAGCACATGCCTTTAGAATTTCCCTCATATTCTCAGGTCTGGGGCAAGCAGGCCTTTTATCCCGTTTTACAGATGGGAAAACTAAGGTTGGATAGTACGTCGACTGGTTCAAAATCTAATAAGAAGCATATCTAGGACTAGAACTCAAGTCCTGGGATCTTTCTACCAGAGAAGCATACCGAGAACTCAGGCTTTAAGGCCTGAGGCCTAGATTCATATCTTGGTCCCACTATTCACAAGCTGTGTGACATTGGGCCCAATATTTAACCAAAAATCTTACTTCTCTCAACTGCAACATGAAGAAAATATGATCATCCTTTCCTCCTGCAATGTTGTGAAGAATAAATGGGATAACAAATGTGAAAGAGCTGCACAGTGCCTGGAACATATCTATTAGAGCATGACTCAGAAAGGGTGGTCACAGGACTTTCCCATGCTCTCTCCCCATTCATTCATGGGGAAGGCCTGATAGACTTTAGTCTGAAAACAGGGGCCCTGGGTCAACTTAGAAGGAACCATCTTTCTCCCTTGCCATGCCTGGTCAGTAGCCTCCACCTAGTTTGCAAATTTTACTGAGACGACTTTGAACTTTCTCTTCCCTCTGCCATAAGGCTCTTCCCTGCCCCTTTCCCTCCCCCCCCCCATCCCCCAGCAGCACCTCTGGGGCCAGTCTGGATCAGATTTCATGGAATCCTAGTTTTACAACCCTACTGGGGCCTCACCACTATTATCAAAACTGGCTGCTTACTTGCCTATCTTCCTCAGTAGACGGAGAATCACCTAAAGGTGCTATAGTCACTGTTTCATGGCCAATACCTCTTTATATTATGTCTCCCATGGTGCTATACAAAATTACCACAATTTAGTGATTTAACACGAATCCACCAATCTAGCAAAGGAAACAGCCATTTAAAAGAAGCAAACAATAAGTGAAATAGACAATAAGTAAAATAAATTTTGTTATAGAATGAGAGGAAAAATAGGAGCCTGAAATATAGAAGTAAAAAGGGTGCCCATTCAGAGCACTGAAGCTGAGGTGACAAGAAAAGGTGTCCAAGTATGTGGCTTGTTTGTATTGGCAAAAAGAAAAATGAGAAACAACTTGGTTGTCTATGAATAGGGAAATTGATAAACATAATTTCATGTGTTAATATAATGACTGATGTATAGCAGTTAAGTGGAATAAATCAGATGTCTATGCATCAACATGAAAAAAATCTAAAAGAAATGTTAAAATCAATATTAAAACATTCATTATTTTTCTCACCAACAAGCCTGTATATTGCCCATGGATAAAAATACATGAGAAGATATATAAAAGGGACTGGAATTGAAGAACACACACACAGCGCGCGCGCTCACACACACACACACACACACACACATCGTTTTATGGTTCTAGAGGTCAGAAATCCAAAGTCAGTTTTGCTGGGGTTTATAAACCAAAGTGTCAGCAGGGCTGCATTCACTCAGAAGGCCTTAGGGCAATGTCCACTCCTTGCTTTTTCCAGTTTCTAGAGTCTGCCCACATTCCTTGGCTCATGGCCCTACATCTCTCCAACCACTGCCATCCTAAGCACATTTTCTTCCCTTCACTTTGACTCTCATAAGGGCCCTTCTGAGCCACTGCACACCTCCAGATAACCCAGGATAATCTCCCCATCCCCCCACCCTTCCCATAATCACATCTGAGAGTCTCTTTTACCATATAAGGTAACATATGCACAGCTTCCCAGGATTAGAACCCATCTTTGGGGGTCATCTTTTGGCTTACTCCACCACCACAGCACCTAGTGCACAAGAGCCTCAGTGACTGCCTTGTGTAAGAGACTATGCTCCAAGTATCCTAAACCACTAAGAGGCAGAACTTTCTTGGCTGGTTTAGGAGAGAACCAAAGCTCTCAAAGGGGGCCTCGAAAGTCATGTCTCTCTCTGTAACCTGCAGCTCTGGGTTTCTTCAGCTAACATGGGAACAGCCCACACCTTCACCTCCATACTCTGCTCAAGGTAAATACCTACCAGTTGATTCTCTGAAAGTGCAGATAAGATGACTCAGTCTCAAAAATCATCCAGTAATTGCCCTTTAGAGAGATTGATAGGCACAGTTGACATCTTCCTGGAGCTCACAATCCACATGGCATCATGACAATGTGAACCAAAGCCAAATGGCAGCAGGATAAGAGTTCTATCAATTAACGGCATGAGTCAGAATGGATAAATATCACATAGTCTTTGAAATTCTATCAAAATCAAGCTTTAAATTAGCAGACTAGAGTGGCAACCTAGCAACCCAGCCACATTCGTTTCCACTTGAGCCTGGTACCTGAGCAAGAAAATGTCAGATCCCAACGAGTCAGATCCCAGAGGACAGAGAGGCAGGTCGGGTCCCTGACTCAGAAACCCTGTGGGATATAGCAGGTAGCCATCAGGGGCATGGAAGAAGCCCACATTGGGACCTGAACCCTGACTGGCCAAAATCCTCTGTGACTTTGGGTTTAATCAACCTCGCTGAGCTTTCTCACTATGCATACAATGAGCCCACGAAGACTAACTCACAGCAAGATACCTAGCAAGTGCCCCTGAAAGACTAAAGCTGGCTGGGCAAGTCGGTGCATTTGGGGAGTGTGTGGATTGTTGTAAATGCCCTGTTTCCCTAATGGTAACACACTCCACCCACGCACTGCCTCCAAATTTTCTGCCACATCCCTGTTCAACCTGTACTTCCACTTTTTTTCTTAAAATAGATCATATACACTCTGTCCACATTCTAAGTAATAACAGCTGCCAAATGATGAGTTTAACATTCTGGATATATTTTTCCTCACATAGGCATGAAAAAAGTATAGTAATGCATAAAACTATTAAAATAAAAAAAATTCAACCCTGTATTGCTCCATATTATTTCACATCTTGGGAAACTGATGGAAAAAAAAAAAAGGCCAAAGTGCTGGTACTGGCTCAACTAAAAACTTCCCTTCTGAGACTCAGTTTCCCTCAATAAGAAAATAAAGATGATGGTTCAGACAAACCTTTCCATTCCTTTTCAGTTCCAATATCGTGAGATATTGGGATATTATCAAGAGGTCCAAATAAATTCAAACAGGGAATTTTTTTTGGAACTGGGGATCCAACCCAGAAGCATTCTAGCCCTGAGCTATACCCTCAGCCCTACATTTTATTTTGAAACAGTCTCGCTAAATTGCATTTCAGCCTCCCAAGTACTGGGATTAAGGGAGTGTACCACCATGCCTGGCTACAGAGAACTTTTTAAAAAAGACAATGAAACCATTTGATATAGCTTAGTCATTCCTCAGAATCTTTGAAGGGTTAATTCCAGGACCCCTTCAGTCACCAAAATCTGCAGATGCTCAAAATACCTCACAAGAAACAGTGTAGTATTTGCAGATAACCTATGCCTAGCCTTCTATACACTTTAAATCATCTCTAGATTACTTAAAATATCTAATACAATATAAGTGCTATGTAAATAGTTGTTATACTGTATTGTTCAGGGAATGCAGAATAGGAAAAAAAAATCTGTACATGCTCAGTACAGATGAATATTTTTTTTTGCCCAAATATTTTCAATCTGCAGTTCATAAAAAATTCATAGATGCAAGATCCACAAATAGAGAGGGCCAACTGCAATTAGAATTATTTAACACCAGAGAGAGAAATAGGACATGAGAGAGTGACAAAAAGATGCATGCCATATCATCCTCCAATTTTATAGACTGATAGTGCTTCCCTTTTCTGGGACTGGTTATTACATCTGCAGATTTCATGAGAAAGGGAACTGGGTTTGGGGCACTCGGGACAACCAAGATTTGAAGCTCAGCTTGGGTGGTTGGTTGTTTTGCCACCTTAGGCAAGGCCTTTTAATTTCTATAATTATAAAATGGGCACTGCCTCCTTCACAACGTTGACTGGGGATTAAGAGTGAGTAACTTATATAAAGCATTTGGGAACAGGGCTAGCTACACTAGACACTTGCTATTACTATTATGTTTACACTAACTGGTTGAGTGCACATATGCCTCTCCCATTTGATTTTAAATTCAGAGAGCAGGAATGCCTTGCTCATCTTTCTCTCTCCCACCATGCCTAGTACAGTGCTTCACATTAAATAAAGAGCTTGATCTGAATTTATAGGGAAACAAAGCTTATAGAAAGAGTGCTCTAAGACTTGAAACTAGATATGCCCAGAGATGTATAAATAACAAGCAACTATCCCCTGACAAAAACAAATGTCACCACTTCCTTAAAAACAAAAACAAAACAAAGAGTTTCTAGAACCCACTGAAATGCAAACAGTTGTTGTCATTGGTGCCTGATTCACAATTCTCTCCTTCTATCTTCCTGTGTGATATTTTAAAATCCCTACAGTGTGCAACTGATAGGAAAAATTGTTAAAACTATTACAAAGATAAATAAGACTGTGTCTGCCTCCAGGTGAGAAAGTTAGAGACCTGGAGTCCAGTCTCTGCCATTACATATCTGGCCACCTGACCTCAGAAAGTCTCTCCATTCTCCTGTAAACTGGCAGACTACACCTGCTCTGACGACATCATCAGGTGGCTGTGGGAGCAGAGGACCCAGGACCATGCTGCAGAAACTCCTCTGCTAACCAGAGCTCTGGAACCTCCCAAGCATGCCTAGAGCCCCATCAGTTGCTTTTACTTTTTATTCGAAACTAGACCTTTATTCCTTTGTGTCATATCCTCATACATGTTGCTCTTGTCATTAAAAGCTGTAGCCTTTTTCTTGTCTTCTAAGCATGCTACAAAAGTAATGAGAATGGATATGGGGCTGTGCTCATAACTCTCTGTTAATGAGCACCACCCGTGTGAAACACCACCAGCTGGGAGCTCTTATTTCCACGGGGTGTTTTGCTTCTTTCTCCCTCTTAAATTTTTCTTCAAACACATTGGAAACTTCAGACCTCGGCACCCATGGGCAGATCATTTGGAGAAGAGGAAAGGAGGCAAAACAGCCAGAGATTCAGAGAGAAAGATAGGACCTTGAAAACTCTAAGCTTAATGTTCTGCTCTAGACCAAACATTTTCTCTGCCTAACATCAAATCAGACTAGTGACCTCTTTCTCAAAAGGCACCCCAGAGCAGAGTTGAGTGCAAGAGAGTTACAGTCCCATGCAAGAGGCATTCAAAGGTCACAGTCAAGGAGGCACTGTGCCATAAGCCCCACAAAGACTATGGATGAGGGGCACAGAGAGATCCCAAAAGAACAAACTGACCAGTAAGGACCTCTTTCATTCATTTTACAAACTTATATCCAGATTTGACTTGAGGCATCAGGATAGGTCAGTTTAAAAAAGGGAGTGTGCAAACCTATTTGTAGGAACTTTGGTTTATTCCTACTGTAGGAGATAACAGCCTTCAGGTCATGATTTCCAGCAAAGGGAAAATAACAATGATAATTCCTAACAGCTCAACTTCATCATCAATTAAATATGGATAATAATTTCCTACATAATAAACTGTTGTGAGAATTCAATGAAATAACACATAAAGGCACTTAGAAGAGAGTCTGGTACACAGTAAGCTATCAATAATATGTAATGCTGCATTACAGTTTTACATACATTATCCCATTTGATTATAAGAACTGTGAAAAGCAGGGGTTTTTTTGTTTTTTATTCTCCCAGGACACTGGCTCAAAGACACAAAAGGACTTATCCACAGTCACATAATTAAGAACGGACAGGTAGTTGGTAGCTCTTAGGACTGCTGTTCCACCATCCTAGCTGCAGCAGGAGTGTGAGCATGTCACCTTTCCCCTTGGGCTGTGTTCTACACTCACAGTCAGGGAGTTACAGGCCTCCAAGGCCTCTTTCAGTATCAGAGGCTGGAAACCAGGTTTGATGTGAAAGTCAGATTAAACCATCCAGGACACAGATGTTGTTACATCTGATCCTAGGAGTCCACATATGGTCTCTTGGCGGCAGCACAAAATGGCATTTCTGACATTCTTATTTTCTACATAACAAACCAACTCCTCCCTCAGCTGATGAGCCAAGGATCCTCTACCTGCCAATTAGTAAGCACTGTGTTAAAGGCTTTACAAACATTTCAAATAATCCTCAAAACTATCCTGGGGTGTGGGAGGGAGAGAGGGATGTATCCTTATCCCTGTTTAGGAGGCAAAGAAGTAGACTCAGGCCCAAGGACACAGAGTGAGTAGCTGAGACTGAGTTTGAACCCAAGTCAGCAGAGAAGATGTCACACACTATCTGCTTCAATTACCCTCCATTCTCTATCCCCTCATTTCCGCAAACCCAAAGTACACAGGCCTGGAAAAATGACCCTTTTTCCCCTTCACCAGAGACAGTACAAACACAGGGAGGGATTTTTGTTTGTTTTTGCAAACCAAGGCTGTAGAGGCTACCAGGGTCTTTATTCTATTTCTACTCCTGATTTTATCTGATTCAGAACAAACCTTCAGAGTACTCTCTTACCCTAGAAGGGTCCCTGCACAACTGCTGATGAGGAACACAATAACCACCACCAACAACAACTCGGTGATTCTTTTATGAGGGAAGGGAGAGTTTAAGCTGAGGAGCTGGTGCAGACAGACAGGCTGCCCTTTTTCCTAAACTGCAGAGAGAGTCAGGCCCCTGGACAAAGGCCTTGCTGGGCTGATCTGGACTCACCCCAGCCTGCTCCACCCAGGGCAGACATTTGGGACAAGAAACACGGGAGTGACTGACTCCACCACCCATCGTGACCCTGGCCTCCCTCACCACAATCCCACAGTCTGTCTTATAACTGCCTCACACTTTTCCCTCAACCCGTGATCCCTGATGCCGTCTGGCTCAACTCACAGGGCCCAAAGGATGCTACTACTCACCTACTGTTTGCGAATCACTTTTGGTGGCTTCCCCAGGCAGTGGGTGGGCCATTATCAATGAATGTTCAGCCATGGCTAGCAGGCCAAAAGGTAAGCAGACATTAGATGACAGGCTTGGGTATTTTTTCCATGATAGGGAAAAAAAAAAAAAGAACAAATTGTTCCTAATCAGAGCTACCTCCAAACCCTCAACATGCAAAAGGCGAGCAGATCAGGGCATGGTCAGAGAATACAGCATGCTAAAATCCAGAGCCTTGTGTGCTGGGGGAGGGTGGCCCGAGTGTACACATCACAAACCCAGGTGGAGGGAGGGACAGGTGGCATGGATTCCCCAATTGCCCAGGGCTCCGGGGTCAGCAGCCTCTCTGAAGCCAAGCCCCTCTCAGTCATTTTCTCCCTGGAAGGCTGGGGTGAAATGGGGGCTATGTGTCTTTGGGCAGGCAGCCCAGCCTATGGATACCACAGCCAGGAGGCATGTGAACCCAGCAGGCCAAGTCTCTGAGTAAGCAGACAGAAATACTCAGGGGAGGGATATAAGGAGCCCCGCAGCCTGTGTCAGACCACCTCTCTGTTTGATGCACAGCACTCCCCTGCACCCCACCTCCCATAAGCCCACATTCTTTTCTCCCCCTTCCCTCCTATAAGCCCAGCATCCTCTTGCTCTCCCAAGAGTATCAACTTCTAAGATGATCTCTATCTTCTCATCACACTTAATCTACAAATCCTTCAGTTTACAGGACTGAGTACTCTCCTAAATTGGCAACAATGAGATAGCTTCCCAGGTCTCCAAGGCACAGTTGCTGCCAGGCAGGCTGAGTTTGGCAACTCTCAGGCCTGCCTCCAGTCAGCCTCCATTCAATCTCCAAGCCCAGCCTCATCCACACCCTCTGCTTAGAGCCTGGGCCTTTCCACCAGTGTTGGTTAGGGCCCACCCAGAAAGCAGCCCAGCACCCAGAGCACACACTGTGCTTCCTGGTAGAATTCACCCTCTCCCTGCCAACAGGGGAGGGAAACTGAAACTGCAGGAGGGAGGAGCTTCACTCCGCCCTCCCGATTCCCCATGGGGACTCCCACTTCCGGTCCAAGAGGGAACTAGGAGAGGCGAGTGGGGTGACCACCTGCCAGAGCCTTTGCCTGTGCCCCAGGTCCTACAGATCTGGGCCCTGAAAATACTCCCGAGGCACTTGCGGCGTGTGTGCAGGGTTTCGGGCATTGGAGCCAGGACAGGTTAGCATTTTTCAGAACGCTTCAGAACTCTGCAGCCTGAGCGGACTCAGGTCTCACCCACCTGGGATGGGAGTAAGGTTGGTTTTGAAAGGCAAAGAAGGAGAGGTACAGACTGTTCCAAAGAAGACGAAAACTGGGGGATGCTTTCTTTCTACCTTCCCCGGAGAGAGAGCTGGGGCCATCCCACAGACAGGGAAAGGGTGATCCCTTCCGTGGAGAGCTGGCTGGGGGAAGCCCGGCATCCTTCTCAGGAAATAGACTGCCAGATCTTGGGCTTAAACCTTAAGCCAAAAGAGATAGGGGAGGGGGCCTGCAACCCACCAATTTCATTTCCAGATTCCCTCTCTCCAGCCTAGACACATTAATAATTAACTTGCCCACCCAGGAGCTCGCCCGCATTGCCATAAAAGATGAGTAATGGAACCGGAGCCCCGGCCCGGTGCCCGCCCGCGGGCTTTGAGACTGGGGCTGGGACGGGTGCCTGTAACAAAGCCTGTGCATTCCTCCCGTAAGGTGTGTCTGAAACCAGAGCTGTCGCGGGCCAGAAGGGACCCCTTACCTCCTCTTTAGCCGGCTCCCGCAAGTGTGAGTGGAGAGGCTCCGAGAGGAAGAGGAGGTGAGGCAGGCACCCCGCGCGCGGTGCGGAAAGCGTGGCGAGGTCACCTCTGCCCACCTCCCGACCCCCCACCCACTCGGCTGAGGCCAGCCGCGGTCCCCGCCCGCAGCCCGCACGCCTCCGGGGCCGGGGGACCCCCGACCTCAGCTGATTTCGGGAAGCCGCGCTGTCTGCCGAGAGATAATCCAGTTACCATGAACGCCGCTTGTACTTGGAGATCTGATCCTTCAAACAACAAGGCATCTCCCTCGGCTCTCTTCCCAATGAGTAACCAAAGCCGGGCGCCGGCTCAATGAATTCTCTCGCCGAAACTCCAGGGGCGAGCTGCGGTTCCCCAGCCGATGGCCGGCCGGGAACCAACCCGCTCCGGTCACGCCGCGCCCAGACACAAAGCACCCCCGGAACGCAGCCCTTGAACCCTGCGTGCTGCCGGTCCTCCAGCCCGTAGACCCCCGAAACTTGTGGCGCGTGCACACACCTGCAGGTCCCCCTCGGCAGCTCCTGCCAGCCCCCCAGGGCGGCGGGACACGCGTCCCGGGGCGGGCAGCGCCGCGGCTCCATGCGCCCGCTCCGCGGGCCGGGGACGGCCACCGGTCAGCAGCGCTGGGCGATCGAGCCCGCCGGGGCCTCAACGTGCCCGCGGCGCATCGCGTGCCCTCCTCGTCCTCGCCGGCGCCTTCCCGAGGAACCCACACCCACTTGACATCAGCGCCGACCAAAGCACGTGGCGCGGCGCCAGACGGCGGACCCTGGCAGTCCAGAGCGCGCCCCAGGTGCGGCCGCTCTGCCGGGACGGCGCGTCCCAGCACCGCAATTCCTTTCCTTGCAGAGGATGCTGCAAGCGCGAGGCGGTCGGGAGATGGAGGAGGGGGAGGGAAGCCCGCGGAGGGGGCAGGACCTGCGGCCTCAAGGCGGCGCCGCTCTGGCGCCCAGCCAGCCACTAAGACCTGGCAGCCCTTGCCGCAAGTACCCATCGGCTGTCAAGACCAGGCTGAGGATGACTGGGTTTGCAGTTCTCGCCCGGATAGTAGCCCTCCAAGAGCCCTGACCTTGAATTCTCTTCCTCAGGATGATTCAAGGAAGCCCCTCTTTAGCAACCCCTACTAAATTGCAGGGACTGATTCTGACAAGCCAGGAAAGAATGCTTGGGTGGACATGGTTGTTGACCCCATGCCCCAGGAGGCCACTCTCAGGCACCCAGGGAAGCAAGCCACACTGGCAGCCTCAACTGTGTCTCCTTTCTTTTTCTGTTTTCTCAATGTCCTTGGCAATGAGGACCCTCTCCTGCTTCTGCAGGCAATCAGCACCGCCCAGCAACCCACACACACTTTGAATTCATTCATTAGCATTCATACAAATATTCAAATGTTCAAACATAAATAATGCTCAGTATGTGCCAGGAGCAAAAGATAGCAGATAAAGTTCCTGCACTCACAGCCCTTATGGTCTACTCAGGGAGAGAGATTAAACACAAAACAAAATCATTGCAATGGTCAGGAGGGTATCAAAGGTAAGAGACGCTAGAAGAATACACAAGGGAGCCTTAAACTGTCTTGGCAGTCAAGAAAGGCTTCCCTAAGGAAGTGACACTGAAGCTGCTGAGGAACCAGGAAGAAAGTCCAAAGACACTGGTTATTAAGGTGTAAACATACTCCTGTTCACAGGTGGAAATGATTAAGCAGAAGTGAACCACCATGCCAGGGACACCTGAACTTTTGTCCAGGAGGGACATGTGGAGGCTCACAGGCCATGAAAGACAGCTATCAGTCCAAAGACCCTTATGTGTTCTCTCATTTCCCCCTGCTCCTGTCTCACCTCAATGAAAGAGCACTGAACAGGGAGTCAGGAAATCCCTCACACTCTCTGATTTCGGTGTTCTCTCTAAAATGAGGGGTTGGATTAGGGCGATGCTTCTCCATATATTTTATAAACCCATATTCTCTTTTGGATAAATATACAAATGTCATTCCCATTCTGTAGCTTCTATGATGACAAGACGCTGAATTATTTTCCAAATAAAAAATTATACTGAATATACTTTTAAAAAATTGTGCATGCCCTTTAAGTATTAAGCAATACGCTCTCTTTCAATGTCTGCTGAAGATAGCTTAGGGCAAGGTAAAGAAATGGCCTCCAAGCTCACCCTCCTGTTATTCATCTCACTCTCCCACATGAAGCCAGCTACCAGCATTTAACATCTCTAGCCTTGTTTCTTTTATTCTTTCCAGGATAAATTGGCTGGGCAATGAACAAAAGCCTGGGGTCATTTTTTAAAAAACAAAAAAACAGGCATGCTGTGGAAGATTCTTTTCAATGAAAATTTCCAGTGATGCTGGGAAATAGACACTTTGAAGGAAGCATACAATGTTTCAGGAAACAATCTGGCAATATGAATTAAAAGCCTTAAAAATGTTTATATCAGCCAGACATGGTGGCGAACGCCTGTAATCCCAGTACTTGGGAGGCTGAGACAGGGGGATCACAGGTTCAAAGCCAGCCTCAGCAACTTAGTGAGGTTGTCAGCAACTTAGTGAGACCCTGTTTCAAAAACTAAAAAATAAAATAGGGCTGGGGTATAGCTCAGAGGTAGAGTGCCCCTGCATTCAACCCCCAGTATAACAACAACAAATGTTCATAGAAAGCCAGGTATGGTGGTGCACACTTGTAATCCCAATACTTGAGAGGGTGAAACAGAAGGATCACAGGTTTGCCGCTAGTCTCAGCAACTTAGTGAGACCTTGTTTCCAAATAAAAAATAAATAGGGCTGGGAATATAGCTCAGAGGTAGAATGTTCATAGGACCCCCAGGGGGGTCCAATTCTCAGTACCACACACACACAAAAGCTCATATCCTATGAACTATCAATTTCATACCTACGTATTCATCCACAAGACATAGCTGTGGATGGGGCACAAAAATTTATTCATAAAAATATCCATTTAACAAAATAATAGTGAATAATTGCAAATGTCCCAAATATATATAACAGGAGAGTTGTTAATAAACATCCTTAATTAATGTACATACTTACAATGGAATACATATACCTTTAAAAATGATATATATATATATATAATATTTACAGTGGAATAAAACAAAAGGGTACAAAACAAACGGTCACAATTGTGTGTGTGTGTGTGTGTGTATTCCTCGGGGGGGGGGGACATGGGGTGGGGTGGTAAGCACCTTCTGTGGAGTTATGTTGTGTTCATTTTTTCTTACTAGTCGACTCAGGACCTATGTCCTAAAGCAAAATGTATTGCCACTACACATGTCACCCTCACAAGTAAATCAACTAGCCCACATTAAAGCTATAAAAGCTTAATATTAGAACAGAATGGAATAAACTTTAAATAGAGCAAGCAGGAACACAGCTCAGATCTTTACCATCTACTCACTACTAGAGATTCAATAGTAATCCTAAAGGAATAATAATTTTGCCCCCAGACTTTTAATTTCATATAGTTTTTTTTTTTTTTTTGCTTGTTTGTTTTTTGAGATTTTGTTTTTATTTTGGTGGTGGGGGGGTTGTTGTTGTTGTTGTTGTTATTTTGTTTTGGATCGTGGGGATTAAACCCAGGGACATTCTACCTCTCAGCTACACCCTCAACCTTATTTTATTTTTTTACTTGGAAACAGGGTCTTGCTAAATTTCTGAGAGTGGTTTTGAAACTGTGATCCTGTTTCAGCCTCCCATGTACAAGGATTGCAGACATGTGCCACCATGCCTAGCTCATATAAATTTTTTCAGTTATTCTTTCCTTGAATATTGCTCAATGGTTTTCCAACTTTATTTTTGTGGTACTGAGGATTGAAATCTGAGGCATTCTACCTCCAAGCTACACTCCTAGCCCCACCCCCCTTTTTGAAATAGGGTCTCTCTATGTTGCTGAGGCCATCCTCAAACATGAAATCCTCCTGTCTCAGCCTCTCAAGTACCAGAATTACAGGCATATGCCACCATGCCCTGGCAGTTTTCCAACTTTAGTGTGCATAAAAATTGCTGTCCATGATGGTCTAGGTACTTTTGACTTTATGAGGTTTTTTTGAACTTACACTCTGATTCTAGAACCTAATCAGTGTATGAAAGTTCAGTAAAACAGAAAACTAGAAGGATATTTATCAATATTTTAATAATGGTAGAATTACTGTTGATTTTTCCTTCCTTGGGATTTTCTGTTTTGCCACATTATCTCACAATAAACATATATTAATTTGGTGATCAGTAAATAAAATGCTGCTTAAAAATAGCAGGCTTAAAAAACCATCTAAAAGATAAACTAAAAGGAAACTATGCTATGCCTTCACTTTAAAGAGGATGACTCTGATCATGCCCTTCATAATCCTCCCTTCTGCAAGGTCTGACACTGCCCCAGTTGGTGCCTCAACACCCAAGGACAGATCGCCCATCGTCGCTAGGATACCATGCAGGAAAAATTGGCAAGAAAATTATTTTTACATTTACCTCCTGGGCTGTGCTTATAATAATGCTCAGAAGCTTAAAGCTTCCAAAATGAAGCAGCCATGACCATCAGCTAATGAATCTGACCCCAACTCCCAAAACTCTCTACCAAATATTCTGGGTTATTAATCAACTGAGAGCACAAAGGGTCCAAAGGACCCAAAACTGTTCAGCCTACTTTCCCCAGATCTAGTGGTGCTACCAAGCACACAGACAAAGGCCACTTGCATGAAAGCAAGCCATAAATTAGACTGGACTCGGCCCATAGCTGGTTGGATGATCAGTGCCTCAGCTTCTCCTTGGTAAGTAGCCTAACAGAGGCCCTACCTCCATTTTAGGAGGGCAAAGTGACCAGCACCACTCCAGTGTATAGGATATTATTATGTAATGAAAGTATATACTTGGACTTTTTTTTTTCAGGGGAAAGGGGCTCTTTGGCATAAGGCTGTTCAACTACAGCCTGACTCAGGTTTTGAGTTCTCCAAGAACCTAGAGTGTTCACAGACCAGAAGAAGGAGCAGAAGTAGGAAAGATAACTTTGATGACTTTCTCTGGCAGCACCAGGAACTCTCAGGACAAGGACAGAGGCAGGTGGATCAAACTTCAAGCTGGGGACCCAGGTTTCTCAAATCGCAATAGGCAAAAAACACCAGGGCAGGATCTAAAGTTGAGGGATGCTTGTATTATTTGGCCACTTTAATTCAATAATCTTTTAGTCCCCTACCAGGCACTGCAAATATTCACATTCTGTGCTCAAAATAAAACGCATGACTTCCAAGCCAGACTGAGCTGCCATTAGGTTACACTTTAAATCCACCTAGAGTCTAATCAAGCTAATTTTACTGTTATTGTGTCTATTAAAACATGCAGCCTTTGCTAAGAGAGTGAACAGAGGGGAGGAAAGCAGAGACATTAAGGGCTTGAAATTTTGACTATTCCAAAATTGTTTCTGGGAAGAAAGCATCATGAAGCTGGAACTAAGTGACCAGTGGAAAACTTTGTAAAAGATGAGGCTGGGGAGGCAGGTTAGTGGAGGTTGTCCAGAGCCTTGTAATACCTTACAGGAATTAGGGTTTTCTTCCAAAGGCAATAGGAAGCCATGTATGGTTTGTTTGCTTTCGTTTTTTTTTTTCCTTTTGTGGTAACTAGGGTTTGAACCTAGGGGTCCAGGGGGCACTCTGCCTCTCAGCTATGCCCCCCAGCCCTATTTTATTTTATTTTTTGAAACAGGGTCTCACTAAATTGTGAAGGGCCTCGATTAGTTGCTGAGGCTGGCTGCGAACCTGGGATCCTCCTATCTCAGCCTCCCAAGTACTGGGATTACAGGTATATGCCACCACATCTGGCTATGGGTTTAAAAGAAAGGAGAGGCATGATATGATTTGCTTCTTAAAAACATTTCTGTAGCTTCTATATGGAGAATATCTGGGGGGTTAGGGATAATAAATAAAAATGTAATATTTATTCAGTGCTTAACAGTGTATTCCTAACTATCCTAAGATCTTTATATGTATGACCTC
>PVLC010029809.1:0-19941 GCA_004027655.1 Graphiurus murinus
TTAAATCTTCTTTTTTAAAAAAGTAATAGTTTCTTCATAAAAGACATGCCTAAAATAAAATTCATAGAAGAGTTGAAAATACACAACATACCATAGTCACGTAGGTGTGCTATTCATATTTTCCATCCACTTACCATTCCACTGCAAGGAGTGCAGCTAACTTCTTCACACCTTCAGGATCCATTCCAGCTTTTGAGTGAAGGCTGTGCTCCCCCTGCCCACCCGGAGGCAATGACTGATCGTGAAGGAGTGTCAGGGTTTGACCCTTTGCTTGTATGAAAGAATATACTTTTGCTCTAGAGCTCCCCATTGTTTTGGCCAACACTTGAACAATTCCAGTATTGTATTGATGAATTCTGAGATTCATCCTCCTCAGTCCTGCTTCCTGCTTCTTTCTTCTCATAACTTTCATTCAGATCAGCATCCTGGTCTAAAGGCTTGCCCTTCCAGTCCTGCTTTCTCACTCATTAATCTTTAACATGTGTAACTTCCTCCCCCAATTAACCCTCATCACTACTAATTCCATCTCAGCTTCTGCTTCCTGGAAGACTTGATGGACCTGGTCCAATTACTATCTTTCCTGATTCAGCAGATTTAGAGTATATTTGAAGAATCTCTCTCTCTCTTCTCTCTCTCTCAACTTGTTCACATTGTGTTTCACATCCAGAGAGAGTGAGCAATTTTTCATACAATAATCTCCTGTACAATATAATTTAACATTTATAAACTATCTTGGAGATTTTTTTTTCTATGTATGTTTGTGTATATGGAGGGGGGGCAGGGGTTACTGGGGATTGAACCCAAGGGTTCTTTACTTCTGAGCTACATCTACAGTCCTATTTTATTCTTTATATTTGAAACAGGGATCTCATTAAGGTGCTGAGAGCCTCAGCACCTTATGCTGTTTACTTTTCACACTGCTCAGTAATATTTATATGCAGAAACAATGGATTGGGGTTTCTTTGGCCAAATCAAAATAGTTTGATAAAAATATCATGTAATAGTGTCATTACATTAATTTTACATCCAAAAAAGACTAAGGATAAGCCCTAAAATAACTAAAATGTCTGGAGGGAAGAAAAAAACTTTTTATGTGTGTGTATGTTACTAGGGATTGAACCCAGGGGCATTCTACCTCTGTGCTACACCCCTAGCCCTTTTTATTTTTTGTTTAGAAAAAAACTCTCTAGGTTGCTGAGTATCTTGCTAGGAAAATATCTTAAGAGACAAAATATATTAAAAGACAAGATAATTGTCTTAAAAAGCCTAAAGAGGCACAATTGAAGAATGAATGGATTTTGTTTTGATTTCTGTCATGATAAAATCTTTCATTGTCTTCCTACTATGGAGCAAACAGGCTTATATTTCCATGATATTAACAATTATATATATATATATATATATATATATATATATATATATATATATTCCCAATATTACTTCATAGAACAATATATGGGAAAGTCATGTCCTTGGTCATTCTCTTAGCATGTAGATACCTCAAGTCCTCCATGGTATACATTTAGCTGCTTATATAGTTCATAGACATTTGCTATTTGATAGATAAATCAAAATAGTATGTATACTATAAAAACACACAATTCCAATTTCTAACATCTGCAAAACGCAGACATTTGATATCACTACTTCTGTAGAGATGAATTCAAAAGATTCTAATATCTTTCCATGTGTTCTCTCTCTTGTAAACATGATAAAATATATAAATCCAGTTTTATTAAATAATATAATTCTTACTATAATTTTACATCATGTTAGCCAGCTAGTTAATAAAAAGAGAAAATGGGAACAGAGGAAGTGAGAATCTTATAGACAGCAAAATGAAAGTACAGAAAAAGACATATTCAAACACTGTTGGAGGGAATATAAAGTGACACAATTTAACACATTTATCAATAAGAAAAAAAGCACACCAATTGACCAGGCAATTCCATTCAATTATCTTACAGATATTCTCAAACAAATGCAAAGAGATATATCCACAGGAAACATTCTACTGATATCATTTATATCATAAACAAAACAATCTAAATGTCCATCACGAGGGCTGTGGTTAATTAAATTAAGACATAATCATACAATAGAATTTTATGTAGCCATTAAAAAAGAATGAGGTAGTTTTGCTTCTAATTATATAGAAAGATTTCTAAGGTTGACATTATTAGCTTTTTATAAGTATAGAGTAGCACTACATTTTTTTCCCATTTGTGTCTTGACAAAAAGATACGTGTACAAATATGTACATAGACATATAAATGCATACAGATACCACAGACATATAGACATGTCATATGTACATAGAAATTTTCTGGAAGAATACATAAAAAACCGTTGATGACTGTTCCTTCTGAAAAAGTTATTTTTTGAGGAAACTCAGTTTTCATTTTATCATGAGAATGTGCTTTCTTTGTAACAGTACCAGTTCTTCTAAAAACTAGCAGATAGCAGCTAAGATTCTAAAGTTCCAGTTGTAGGATACAATGCAAATCCATTAGAACATCTTTGTCTTTAAGAATCTTTGAAAAATTAATTTCAAAATAAGCCTTCCATTCAAGAGCTGTAAGAAAATCAACACAGTAATTGTAATGTATCTTGATTCATTTTTTACGGTGCTAGATTCCAATACTTCATAAAGTCTGGAGGCCCAGGCTATCGGCTTGACCTGGTGTCACCTGAGATGTCTTCACCTTGTTTATAGTATCGTAAAGTGGGTTGTTCTTTTCTGTGTAGCTAGCATAGGGCTGCATCTCATCCTAAGACAGAAAATTCAAAGTTGAAATCAGTTCAAAAGGGCCAGAAATCATTATAGAATCTATCTGTATTTTTTTCATAGGTGCCCACTGCTTTAACATCTACCAACAGTAGTTATATTTGTATCTGGACTTAAATGAACATAAGAGCAAAACTTTGTTCTAATATCTTATAGAAAAATCTGCTGAGTACTTACATCTATGTGTGAGATGATGGTTGTAAGTAGAAATAAAGCAGAAGGAAGAGCCATGAGAAGTATTTCAAAGGACAGAGGTGAACACCTATCTAATAAGCTGCTGGTTGTAAGAAATAAAGGAGCAGAATAGGATTTCCAGCTTGTATAAGAGGGAAACAATAATGGTATGGGAAAAGGAAGTTGAGAATTAGAGATGGTTTCACGAGGGAAGAAACACCATTTCATTTTCCCCAAGGATTGTAATCCAAAAAAGGCAAACATTAGGTGATTATGATGCAGTTATTAAATGAAAATGTGGATTTGGAGTGACATAATAAATAGCACTTGACCAATAGTTAATAAAACAAGTACCAATGACTATAAACATTACAAAATATGATTTTTTAGGTTTTCAATTAAAATACTAATATTGATGCAAATTACAAGTTATGTTGCTAGAAACTTTATTCCTTTTTTAAAAAAATCTTCTCTTACCTCCTCAACAACTGGAGTAGTTTCTGTTTTTTTCAATTTACATTTTCTATAAAGATAAAATAATCTGGAATGAATGCAGGAAAAATAATTGTTTAGATTCAAAATGAAAAAAAGTATAGTATTGAAAATTGTGGTTAATTTTGATGGAAGCTATAATAAACCAGAAATAAATTTCTAGAACTAGAATTCCTACTGAAGAATACTGATTGTGCTTAATACACACAAAGAAGAAAATTCTGGATGTTGGAAAATGAAATAAAATTATGCAACAGGCATTTGATGTAACAGAATACATATGACATCATCTCTTGGGTACATGAGAGGAATTATTGTTATTATTTTCCAAAATTAAAAAAAAATTATGCATTGTCTCTCCCAAGATTTTGTCCTAACTGGCTCAATTCACCATGTCTGCAAGCCTGAGTACTTTGCAAAATCACTCTCATCATTTAGAGTACCACAAGTTTAACACCTTCAAGATATTCTTTTTGATTATGAAAGAAATGCTGTTAATATCCAAATTTACCGAGTCGATTCCATATTTCTGACTCATTTCATCCAATAAAGCTGAAGAGAGAAAAACATTCATCAGTTAATACCTGTAGCCACTGATTTTCAAAAGCCAAATGGATCCCACGATGATCAAAATAACAATAATAATAATACTAGGGGGGATGATGTACTGAATATACTGTGTTTCTGGTCTTTGGGCACCTGTAATCATAGACACAAAATATATGGTTCAAATGAGGTAATTCAAATAATGGAATATTATTCTATTATAAAAAGAAATGAGTTATTAAGCTGTGAAAAAAAATGGAGGGCTTTTATTATTAAATGAAACAAGCCAATGTGAAAAGATCGCATATATAGTTCCTACTACCTTACATTCTTGAAAAGGCAAAACTAAGGAAACAATAAAAAGATCTGTGGTAGCCGGGCGTGATGGTGCACACTTGTAATCCTAGTACCTGGGAGGCTGAGACTGGAGGATCCAGGTTCGCAGCCAGCTTCAGCTACTTGGTGAGGCCCTCTGCAACTTAGTGAGACCCGGTTTCAAAATAAAGAATAAATAGGACTGGGGGTGTAGCTCGGAGGTAGAATGCTTCTGAGTTCAATCCCCAGTACCAAAAAAAAATCTGTGGTTGCTGAGGATAGGAGGGAGTAGGAGGGAGGAAGGGATAAAAAGGTGGAGCACAGAGGATTTGTAGAGCAGTAAAACCATGCTGCACAATTCCATAATTAAGGATACATGTCATTACACATTTGTCCAAACCCACAGAATGAATATCACCAAGAGTGAACCCTAACATAAGCTATGGACTTTGGGTAATAATGATGTGTCAGTGTAGGTTCATCAACTGTACTAAATGTAACCCTGTGGTACGGGATGGGATGTCCAAAGCAGGTAAAGTGATGTATGGGTGGTGATGGGGGTTACAGAAAAAAGTTTCTGTACTTCCCACTCACATTTGCCGTGAACCTAAAGGTGCTCTTAAAACTTTATTTGAGCCAGTTATGGTGGCACATGCTTGTAATCCCAATACTTGGGAGGCTGAGACAGAAGGATCACAGGTTCGCAGCCAGCCTCAGCTACTTAGTGAGACTCTCTACAACTTAGTGACACCCAGTTTCAAAATAAAGAATAAAAAATAGGGCTGGAGGTATAGCTTAGAGGTAGAATTCCCCTGGGTTCAATCTCCAGTTCCTCAAAAAAAGAAAAAAAATTATTCAAAATAAAAATATATGTGGTTCAAGGATGTCACACAGTACATGAAATTCATTTCTGTGAGTTTTTAAAACACTTTCTGAATCATTAATAGTTCAAATAATTTATTACAAAATTGCTTTATCAGTTCATACTTTAGAGTTTCCATCAAGACATCATCTTAGGATTTTGCTGCTTTAAGAATTCATAAATGGTGAATTCCTATAGGAAAGATGTGAAATTTAGATCTCACTGTTACCACAAGAGCTGAGTGTTTCTCTCTTCCAACATTAAGAAATAAATGGGTTATTATAAAGGAAGGTAGTTAGGAAAAATAATCCTAATTCACCTTTTTGCCCAGGCATTGAAACTAAGTTGAACGAATGGCAGCAACCTTAAATTATTTATTAGCTGCGGGCCAGGGTCTAAAACTCAGTATAAGGGCACAAGTCAACAACAAAAACCTGCCAGCTGGAGAAGCAGTCGTTTCTGTGCTGCTCCTGGTGTCCCAAGAGTGTGGCTTGAGGGCCGTACAAGGAGATGAACTAGAGGCTAAGCAAGCTGGTATCCAGTCTTTCCATCTTCCTCTGACAGTCCATGTTTTTAAATATGGGATTTCTCAGTATTTTATTACAAAAGGAAAATTTTGTTTTTACTATTAAAAATAATGTCTTGAAAACACTCTGTAAAGCCAATGCGCTCTTACTGCACATACAAAGAAGGAAGAGGAGGCCGTTGCATTACATGAGGGTTAGCTAACTAGCTGGCAAACCCCATCTTCAGATAGCAGAGCTTCTAATCAGCTCTTTGTGCTCACTTTGAAATGAATTGATAGGCAAGGATTATCGTAGAGTTAAAAAAAAGTCATGTACATGAAAGAAAAAGGTTAAAACAAACAAATGATGTCTGGAAGACAAAAGTAACTCAGATTAAGTAAACACAGGACCAAGCTGAAGATTGAGGCAAAGAAAATGTCCAGGCCAATAACTGCAATCGGTCGAGTGACCCACCAAAATTAGTCCAAGAGGAAGGAAAAATTCTAGAAGAGGTATCTACAAGAAAAAAAATAGGACTTAGAGATTATCTAAAAAGTCTAATCATGTGAAAAACATTAATAGGGATTCTCTAGTTTTGTCGGTGAGTTTAGTGAAAATTGATACTGTTAAGGAATCAAAAAAAGAAATGCAATTATGAAACCCAAGAAAAACAAAAAGTTATTCAAAAGAGAAAGCATGAGTTTCATTCTTGATCCCAGCACTTATTAGCATTTGCATATTCAAATTAATGTAAACACTGGCCATTTAATTTAATGAAAAATTTCAGTATTACTGATATGAAGAATGAGAGAAAGAGAATAATACTGACTCTTCATTACTATAAGGGAAAGTGGGAACATAAAGTTTAAATATGATAAAGTAAAAAATAGCACTGTGCACATGTGATTTAGGAAAATGGAGTTAATTATTACAAGAAATGCTTAAAGATGTGAAATTATAAAACTCTGAGGAATCAAAGGAAAATAGAGTGGTGGGGTTGGAAAGCATCAGTTAGGCTGTTTTTCAGTGAAAGCTTTGTTGAACAATTTGATTTTAAATTACATGCGTCATTCATAACTGCCAAACTATGGAACCAGCCAAGATGTCCATCAACAGATGAATGGATTACAAAATTATGGGATATATACACAATGGAATTCTACTCAGCCATAAAGAAGAACAAAATTATGTCATTTTCAGCAAAATGGATGGAACTGGAGAATATTATGCTAAGTGAGATTAGTTAGTCACAAAAAGTGAAAGGTCAGATGTTCTCCCTCATATGAGGAATCTAGGGAGAAACTGGGACACAGGAGGGACTCCAGACAAAGGAGGAAAAACTTTAGTGGAGTGAAGGAGAGGATCTAACTGAGGGCGAAAGGAGTGGGGAGGAAGACTTGAAGAGAGAAACACTTCAATGGACATGATGTACATACATAAACTTATCAAAGCAAATCACTGTGCTGAACATGAAAAGGTGGGGAGGGAGAGAGAGGAAGTGGGGTGGGGACTGCGGGAAGGCTCAACGAGTGCTGTGTGCATGTATGCCTCTCTCACCCTGAACTGCATCAAAATGTTGATTACAATGCAGCAATAAAAATAAATAAATTATGTGTTGATTAAAATAATATTAAATTTTAAAATAAAACAATGGAAATAGGATGGAAGCAGAGAATGAAGAAACAAAATTACAGACCTTATAAGATATTCCACTAGAAAGACCCTAGAGGAGAAAATTCTACCAGACAAAATTTATGAAGACAATTTATACATGACTTTATCTTTCTAATAAAACCATATGTTTCTGTTCCAAATTACACTTTATCCTTCAGTTAAATTCATGAATATTCTTTTAAAAATATACCACTCAAGTCAACTTACTACCAGTATAAAATAAGAATTAGCAGTAGAATATGGATGTTTACAACACATTTCTGTAATATTTTTCTGGACACATCTCTTTATTTTGGAAAGGGGAGGGAAGCAAAATGGAGACTAAAGAAAGTGTCCTTGAATAAAAGTTCTCTGCACATTTTATTTTCCTTCTTAAAATAATACCTCTGAAATAATAGAAAAAAAATCAAACACAAAAACTGGAATAATTACTAACCAGGAAGCAGATCTATGGATAGATTCTTATTGCCAGCTGGATGGGAGACCAAGCAGGTCACAGTAGACACACCACTATCTGCAGAGTGGCATGTACTCCTCACTGTCACTGTGTCATTGCTGTACCATTCCTTCTCAGTGATACAATCCCCTTCAGGGTTCCAAAAAATCTGCGCAGCTGGCTTGCCTGCAGCTGCCTTGCACACCACAGTTCTATTCTTCCCTGGAAACAGGCTCACGTCAGGGGGCACTGCAGGGATGTAAGGGAAAATGCTTCAGTCATGTCAGGGGGACATGGGATTTAGAGAGACACAGATCTGGTGATCTGAAATAGCACAATATTTGACATTCTTTACCTAAGACTTGGAGGTGATATCCATGACCAAAATTCCCATCAGTTGTTACTACTTCACACCAGTAATACCCATCATGAATGGTGGCCACTGGGTCGATCTGAAGGTGAGAACTCTGGTCAGGTCTGGAGGCCCAGGTTATTCTCCCATCAGTACAGTTGGTTTCTATGGTCACATTTGCTTCTTTGTTGTAGGCAATTTTGCACACAGGGTTGTCTCTGAGGCTTATTTCCCATGTTATTATCAGTATTCTTGTCAATGGGACAGTAGAGCAACAGAGCACAGCCTTGGTACCCATCCGCATAGACAGTGAACTGTTAACTGGATATACACACAACACACAAAAGAGGATGAAAAAAGAAAAGCTTGATAAAGGACCTTGTGTGTTCAAGTTATCCACAGCAGATTATATGAAGTTGTACTGGACCCTTGCTTTGCTGGTATTCCAGAAATATTAGACTTACATAAGAAACTAACATTCATAAAATATAGATGATATATTAAACCAAATCCTAATATCAACCAATTTCCCCTGGTATTATTCATTACTAAGGAAATAATATGTATCAAAGTATAATGAAATTGTCAGGAATTTTGATATTTAGAAACAAGTAGACAAAAAAGAGAGTTCTAAATTAAATGACAAAGGCAGTGTTCTATAATATTTTGGCAGTAAGCACGATTAGATTTATATGATTCATGCTCCCCAGGAAAGAAATGGAAGAATTAGTTAGTGGTTATCTCCCCTTGAATTTTGATTAGTGCAAAAAAAAATCAGTTGCATCAAAACTAAATGCCTGTTTCTAAGGGTGACATTTCAGATAAACATAAATGTGGAAAGTATACGGTACTTTCATTACAAGTAACTCAGATGGAATTCAGGTTTAACCAGCTGGAAATTTTGTAAGTTTGTGTTTTTAGAGATCAACAAATTCTGTGAAATTAACAGATTTTAGAATAACCTATAATTTCATCAGATTAGTGATTACATGAAAATAAAACTGATGATGTCTAGTGATAAGAGATGTCTAGAAATACTTATTTCTGGCGAAAAAGTAGCATAGTATATAAATTAAGAAACAAAGAAACCCAGAATTTGTTTTCTTTAAGTTTTTCATAAAAAGGATTTTATGGCAAATGTGTGATATTTCCAAACACAGCCTTTAGATGAGTTTCTCTTTGTTTTAGTTTAGTCACACATATCCCTTCATATAGCTGGGCTGGGAATTTTGCTTGGATTTTGTTTCTGTATATTCAATCTAATTATCAGATTTAAATATTAAAGTTGACCCTTTTGTCCAACTTTACAAAAATTAAGCCCTGTGATCTGCAACATAGAATATAGAAACTCATTCTTCCCATAAGCCAACATAAAATGTCCGTGACTGATGATGGTTTGCTGAGAGGTGATTACTTAACCAATGCATCTGCCATATCTCACAACCTACCTGCAGCAAAGGTGAGAGTCAGTGATGTCATCACTTTAACATCGGCAGAAGCAACCGTGGCAGGGCAAACTTTTCACATGAAGGAACCTAGTTTTTGCTAAACTCTGCTTTTAATATATCTCTCCTTTCCTGTTTTGTGTCACTTGTCTCTTCTAGGTATTCAGCCCTCCCATTTCACAGAGAAATAAAGATCACATAGCTAAACTAGGTGTGGTGGTTTACGCCTGTAATCCCAGTACTTGGGAGGCTGAGACAGGAGGATTACACATTAAAGGTCATCCCTCAGAGCTGCCACTAGATAAGGAAGTGCATTACCTTCTGCGAGAAGGAAGGAATTGTTCTGTGTCATCTGCTTTCCATCCATACATGAAATACTTGAATCTAGAAAATATTTAGAGAAGAGTAAATGAAATCAATTCTATATACTTAGAGTTGAAGCCACAGTTTGTCCACAAAGTCTTAATACACATGATAGCACATGGTAGGCATTCAGGTAACTACAAATAAAATTACACAAAAATAATTGAAGAGCGAAAATTACAAGTTATACCACTGGACGGTTATGTTAACATCTTGAAATTGTCATTTATGTTGGGGACAGTGGTGCACACCTGTAATCTCAGTACTTGGGAGCCTGAGACAGGAGGATTGCAGGTTCAAGGTCAGGAGCACACAGACACCTAGGGAGACCCTGTTTCAAAATAAAATAGGGTTTGGGGTAGAGCTTAGAAGTAGAACATCCCTGGGTTTGATCCGCAATACCACAAAAAATTACATTTATAAGACATTAATCAGTGACAACCCATTCATGAATCACCAGATTTTGTCAACTATTTTGTACAAAGTAACCCTGCCTCCCTTCTCTGGCTTCTTCCCCAACCAGGAGAATTGGTTCAACATATGAGTTGGTCTGATTAAACTCCTTTCTCCAGATGCCACCTACTAATTAAAGTTATTTGGTCCAAAAGTGAACACCTCACCCAGACGTATAAAGCAAAGCCTTTTCTCAAGAATTTTAGAATCAGAACTTAGAAGAGTTCATCCATCTCCCTTCCTGTTTTTCCTACCTTTTTATGAGAAAAGGGAGGAAATGAATCAGAACCAGAGAGATGAATAGAGTAGGAGTTTTCAAATACTTCAATTTTCTTGTTCCATAGTTCCTAAGGCCCACATTCATTCCTTCTTTTGGGTTCTATAGTATTTTTAACAATAAAAATAGTTCTTGTCAACTTCAAACTTGATTTCTGAAAAATTGCTGTATTGTAATTTCTTTAAAGAAACGATACCAGAGACAGAAGAATCAAGCCTATTTTGTTATGTTAAGGTACTGACATTACCCATGAAGTAGAGAGTTATTTGAAAGTGGACTTGTACTAACTGTAAAACTATATTGCAAATCCTAAAAGAAAACAAGTATAACAGATATGCTAAAAGAAGAGAGGAAATAAAATTATATAAAATGCTCAGTTAACACTACCAAAGGCATAAAAAAAGTGGAAAGTAAAATATAGTGAGCAAAGAACATGAGCAAGAAAGCGAAAACAGTAACAGCTGTGGTAGATATAAATCCAAACATATCAATAATCACTTTGAACATCAATAATCTAAATGAACCAATTAAGAGACAGAGATTATCAGAATGGATTAAAGAGCAAGATCAATCTATATGTCATCTGTAAGAAATTTACCACATGTGCTGTTAACACTAATTAGAAGAAACAGAAGCAGCTGTATTGACTTTGGACAGAGAATTGAGCAAGAAATGTTATCTGAGATAAAGTGAACAATTACATGGTGATAAGTGAGTCAATTTCACAAAAAGATATAAAAAATTAAACTGTATATGCCAATGAAATATCAAAATACATTATGCAAAAACTGATGCAACTGTAAGGAGAAACATGCTCACCATTATAGTTGGAGACTGCAACACCTCTCTGTGAGAAATGGATAGATCCAGAAAACATAAAATTAGGAAGGACTTAGCTGAACTCAACAAAATCATCAACCAACTGAATATAATTGGCATCTATAAATTACTCCTTTCCACACTAGCAGAATAAACATTAATATCAAGCTCATATGAAACTTGTACTAAAACAAGTCACATTCTGAGCCATAAAACACACCTTAACAAATTTAAAAGAATAAAAATCTTACAATGTCTACTCTCAGATCATAGTGGAATTAAATTGTTAATCATTCACAGAAAAGTAGCTGTAAAATCCCAAAATTCTTAGTGATTATACATCATATGTTTAAATACTGAATGGGTAAAGAAGAAATCTCAGAAATTTAAAAATACTCTGAACTAAGTAATAATAAAAATACAACTTTTCAAAATCTGTGGGAAGTAACAAAAGTAATGCTTAGAAGGAAATTAATAGCACTAGATGTATAGATTAGAAAAGAAGATATAAAATCAATCATTCAAATTCCAACTTTAGAATACTATAAATCAACCAGGCGAGATGAGGCAGGCCTGGAATCCCAGAACTTGGAAGGCTGAGATAGGAGGATCACAGGTTCAAGACTGGCATGTGGTAATTTAGTAAGACCTTGTTTTAAAATAAAACATATAATAGGGATAGAGGTATAGCTCAGAGGTAGAATACTTCTGGATTCAATCCCCAGTAAACACACACACACACACACACACACACACACACACACACGCATGCATGTGCACATACACACAAACACACACAGAATATTATAAATAAAAAAGAGAATTAAATTATAAGAAGCAGAAGAAAATAAATAACAGAGGAGAATTCAATGAAGTTGAAAATTAATAGAAAAAAAATCAACAAAACAAAAGTTAGTTACATGGAAAGAGCAGTAAAATTGATAAGTCACTAGCCAGACTAATTAACAAAAAAGAGATGATGCAAGTTACTAATATCTGAAATTAAAGAGGAGATGCCATTGCAGATTACATGGAAATTACAAGGATAATAAGGGACTACTATGAATAACTATTTGGCAAGTTAGAAAATAAAAGAGATTTGGCAACTTAGATGAAACAGATTGTCTATGTAGAAAATCTGACAGGATATAAGCATAATATTGAAAAAAAAATCCACTGCTTTTTTTATGTTTCAGCAATGAATACATGGAATTTAAAATTAAAGACATAAAACCATTTATATTAACACCCCTCAAAATGAAATACTTAAGTAAAAATCTAACAAATATGGATATATAATGAAAACCATAAAACTCTGATAAAATAAAAACTAAATACATGGAAATATAGTCTATATTCACAGATAAAATGATTCTATATTGTTAAGATGTCAGTTTTCCCCACCTTGATCTACAGATGCAATGCAATCTCAATCAAAATCTCAGCAAGTTACTCAGTGGATATCAACAAACTGATTTTAAAGTTTATATGGCAAGGCAAAGGACCCTGAATAGACAATCCATTGCTGAAGAACAAAACTGGACAAGTGACATGACCTGACTTCATGACTTACTCCAAAGCTACAGTAACCAAGACAGTGTGGTAATGGCAAAAGTATAAACAAATAGATTAATGGAAAGAAGAGAGCTAAGAAATAGAGTTATCAGTAGAATAGTGGAAGGGGATTGGAGGAAGGGGGTGGGAAGGTAAAAAAGGAGGCTTGATGAAAGAAATAATTCAAATAATGCTATACACATATATGAAGGTGCCACTATCAATCTCAATAACTTGAATGGGGAGGGGTAGGTGGGGTGGAATCTAGAAGAAAACCACCAAGATCTGTGTGCATGTGTGTTTCTATCCCCTGAACCTCATTATGATGTATAATTACAATGCACCAATAAAAGTATATATATATATATTTTATTATTATATATATATACAAGTATATTCATATACCTGCTATGAAATATCTACATATGAAATAGACCTACTAAATATAGTCAACTAATCTTTGACAAAAGAGCAAAGCTAAAACCATGGAGTCTTTAGAATGATATTCTTGTGAAAAAATGATGTTGGGACAACTAAATATCCAAGTACAAATAAATAAACATATAAATCTAGACACAGACCTTATACTTTATAAAAATTAACTCAAAATGGTTCACACTCCAATATATAAAATGCATGCCAAACCATAAATCCCCAGAAGTCAGTTGAGGAAAAAATCTAAATGGCCATTTGGTGATGATGTTTTAGCTATAAAAGTAAAGGCACAATCCATGAAAAACGAATTGATAGCTAGACTACAGTAAAATTAAAAATCTCTACTCTGAAAGATATGATCAAGTGAAAAGACAAGCTCCAGACTGGGAGAAAGTATTTGCCAACAATAAATATGATAAAGGATTGTTATCCAGCACGTATAAATAGCTCACAAAACGAAAATAAAACAGATTAGCCAGGCATGCTGACACATGTCTATAATCCCAATACAGGATCACAGGTTTGAAGCCAGCCTCAGCAACTTAGTGAAACCCTCAGCAACTTAGTGAGGCCCTGTTTCAAACTGAAAAATTAAAAGGGCTCAACCCCCAGTACAGAAAAAAAGAAAGGAAGGAAGGTTAAAAAATAGTCAAAAATCTTATTGGACACCTCAACAAAGAAGATAGAAAATAAGCAAACTAAAGATGATCTACAAACTATGTCATCAAAATTTAAATTTAACCAACAATGAGATACCACTGCACACCAAAGGCTGGTGGAGATGTACAGCAACAAGAACTCTCATTCCTTGCTCGTAGGAATACAAAGTTTTCAATTAATTAGAAAACTAAACATAAGTCTTATACAATTCAACAATCATGCTCCTTAATATTTGCCCGGAGTTGAAAACTGATGTTCACATAAAAACCTACACATAGATATTAATAGCGACTTCACATCTAATTACTAAAACTTAGAAGCAAGGTTTTCTTTAGTTGGTGAACAGATACATGAACTCTGTTATATCAGAAAATGGAGTATTACTTGTGCTTAAAATAAATGAGGTGTTAAGCCATTAAAAAGAAATAGAATAAACTTAAATGCATATTATGAAAAAAAAGCCACAACTCTTTAAAGGTTGCATACTGTATCATTCTAACAATATGACATTATAAGAAAAGCAGATAAGCTGGGCGTGGTGGTGCACGTTTGTAATCCCAGTACTTGGGAGGCCGAGACAGGAGGATCCCAGGTTCGAGGACAGCCTCAGCAACTAGTGAGACTTTCATCAACCTAGCAAGATTCAGTTTCAAAATAAAAATAAAAAATAGGGGTGATGGTGTGGCTCAAAGGTATAATGGCCCTGGGCTCAATCCCCAGTATAAAACACAAAACACACACACACACACACACACATACACACACACACACACACACACACACACAGCAAAAATATGGAAACAGTAAAAAAAAAAAAAATCAGGGTTTGGGGAGAGGGAAGAATGAACAGGTGAAGCAAAGATTTTTATGGCAGTGAAACATTCTATATGATACTATAATTGTAGGTACATATCATTAAGCATTTGTGTAAACCCATAGAATATACGACACCAAGAATGAACTCACAACCAACTATGACTTTGTATGTTGATGACAATGTGTCAAGTGTCATCAACTTTAAGAACTGTGCCATTCTAGGGGGATGTTGGTAATGGGGTCATGGGAGAGTGTGGAGTAGGAGAAAGGGGCACATAGATCACACCCCTTTTTATGGTTTGGATATGAAATATTCTTCAGAAAAAAATTATATGTTGGCAATGTAGAAATGTTTAGAGGTGAAATAATTGAATTATAAGTGCTGTACCCTCATTAGTGGATTAATCTATTGATGGATTAGTAATTTGAATGAATTTACTGGGCGGTGACTATAGGCAGGTGGAGCTCGGCTGGAGGAGTGGGACACTGGGAGCATGGCCTCCTGTCTCTCTCTGCTTCTCAGCTGCCACAAGCTGAGCCACTATCCTCCACCAAACCCGCTGCCATGACGGTTCTACCTTAGAGCCAGCCAACCATGGACTGAACCGCTGAAACTGTGAGCCAAATAAACCTTTCCTACTCTAAGTTGCTCTTGTTAGGTGTTTTGGTCACAGTAACAACAACAACAAAAAAAAACTAACAAGAATACCTCTTAAGACATGCTTGTTTAAAAGTGCTCTGGGATAACAATCTATGTTTCAAAAATTGAGTGAAAAAAATTTCGGATGTTCCATGTGTTTGTTCAGTTGAGTACATTCTTGTCGTAGGTACTAAATAAGTACAGAAATAATTTCAGAATGAAAAACTTCCCAACACCCTTAAACATAAAAAAATATATAATTATAGACTTATAGTCTATAATAGTCTATAACCTATATAGCAATTCAAGATCCTAAAATGCAAAAACTATATAAGCATCAAGCACTTTCTTATTAAAATTATCATTGAAAAATGAACATTAAGCCAGGCATGGTGGCGCATGCTTGTAATCCCAGCATTCGGGAGGCTGAGACGAGAGGGTCCGGGTTCGCGGCCAGCCTCAGCTACCTCCACAACTTAGTGAGACCCTGTTTCAAAATAAAGAATAAAAAATAGGGCTGGGGATATAGCTCAGAGGTAGAATGCCCCTGAGTTCAATCCCCAGTACCGCAAAAAAAAAAAAAAAAAGAAGAAGAAGAAGAAGAAGAAAAATGAACATTACCTAAAATGTGATTGTCTTTGCTCATTTGCTGCATGAATGAGTTGTTTTGTGAAGCAGGACCTTCCACTTCTAAACTTACATATTCTGAAAAGAGATATGGGGTAGAGAAAGGAACAGGCACCAGTAAATCTGATTATTAGTTAAAAACCACATTCTTTAGGTATCTGGGGATTGCAATTAAATACATACACTTTGATAGTCAAGCAAAAGTTTCTGCAAAATTTGCCCCAGTACAAACTTCTGGCCTACTTTCCCCTGTTTGGCATTCCCTTGCTTTAGGTCCAGGTGCCCCCTTCCCACTCTCCTGTTTTAGATTTAAGACAAAGTATTTCTTCTCCAAGGCTTACATGCATTTAGTGTATCTCTGAGTGTGAAAAAGAACATTTTACTATTCATTAGACTTTTCAAGCACTGGCAAGTAAGAAAGTATAGTAGTGATGTGTTGATTGGAGGCTGCTCTGGAAGAGAAAAAGATTTTCCTAAGCATTCTTGAAATCACATGATATAGACAGCTGCCTATAAGTTAATATTTTGTAAGGTGAGTTCTAAATGGGATATACTAGTTCCCAATTTTTGAGCAGCAATTATTGGTAAAGTAAAAAAGGCACAGACACATCAGAATAAATGATAACCTCTTCTCTCTAAGAGTTCAAGGTCCAGGAGAGGAAGCAGCAAGGTAAACAATTATAATGTAAAGGTTTCAGTGCAATGATAGTATGCATATGTCCAGAAGATATTTATGTATTTATGTACATATGTATGTATGATTGTATGTATGTATGTGTTTGGTACTGGGGGTTGACCCAGGAGTATTTTACCTCCAAGCTATACACACAGCCCTTTTATTTATTTATTTTTTGAAACACAGACTTGCCAGGTTAGTGAAGAGTCTTGCTAAATTGCTAAAGCTGATCTTGAACCTGTGGTCTTCCTGTCTCAGCCTCCCAAATACTGGGATTACAAATGTGGGACACCATGCTCAGCTAAGAGATATTTTGGAACAGGATGTTCTAAAAGAACAGGGCTGAGAGATTAGGAAAGTATCCTTATAATAAATGAAATCTGAGCTGAATCTTAGGACATGGGATTTCTAGAAAGAGAAAAAGGAAAGGGAATTGAAATAAAAATGACATTTAAAGACATAAATCCAAATAGAAACTTCAGAGAGCAACAAATAGTTCAGTGTTACCATTAAGGGATAAAACTGGAGGTGTGATTGGTGTTAAGGCTGGGTATTGACAGGCTACAACTATGCAAGACAAAAACTACAGAGTATTCACTAGGAAAAGATACAACACTAGTATGTCTATGATGGGTTTTCTGACTAGCAAAGAGAAACATTTGGAGTAAAATTTAATGCTCAGTGTTTTTTCAGAGAAATGCTGCATCGAATGCTTCCCTTAGGTGCCATTTTCTTAAACTGCTTTTTAGATTGAACACTTAAAATAAGAACTGGCAGCTATTATTGTCCCCATTTTACAAATAAAGAAATGTAGACTCACAGTGACTAAGCAATTTGACTAACCCTCAACTAGTAATATGTTCCAGTTGGCTAATCATGGCTCTTGGTGCAAGTAAGTAAGACTAACTATATAGAATAGAAACCCCGGGTTGGACCCTACAGAAGACACTACCTAAGTTAACATAAAATGAGAGAGTTGACAAAGTGAATCTAAGCCATGTTATTTTGGGAACACTGAGAGATGAAGGTGTGAAAGAGTAGATCCTGTCCATGGAATCAGGATTACAATGTCATATAGACACAAGCATTATGAATTCTAAATCTGAATAAGACAGGCATGGTGGTCCATGCCTATAATCCCAGAACTTGGGAGGCTGAGACAAGAGGATCACAGGTTCAAATCAGCCTCAGCAACTTAGTGAAATTCTCAGCAGCCTAGCATGACCTTGTTTCAAAATTAAAAAATAAAAAAGTGGCTGAGCTTCAGAGGTAGAATACCCCTGAGTTCAATTCCCAGTACCACCCCCGCCCCCCAAATGGAATGGTAATTAGCTAGGGAGAGGAATTTGAGATAATTGTAAAAATTCATGGGCTAAACCCATGTCTCACCACTTTGTAAGCTCTCTGAGAGCAGGGATTTTTATCTATGTTGTTCATTCTACATTCTTCAAATAGTGGCTTGCACAGTGCCCTTAGGCATGTGGCTGGCTCAACCATGGTTAAAAATAAAGATCAACACAACCCTCTAGCAAACTGAACTATAGGTATGGGAAGATAGTTTATGTGGAAAATTTTAAAATGTCTCTTAGTCATATGGAAAGATATTCAACATCATTCATAGAAAGAGAAAGGCAAAATAAAACTATGTGGAAATATAATTTCTCTTCTAAGACTAGCAAAATTCAAAAGCTTGACACTGTACTCTGTTGATGAGGCTGTGGAGACATAGGCATGGTCTTATATTGCTGGTGGGAATGTAAAATATTACAAATTAACAGGAAGAAATTTGTATATATATGCAGAATTCCTAATACATTTTTCTTTTGACCTAGCAATCCTACTTCTAGGAATCTATCCCAAGAATATACAAGCAATAGTAAGAAAAAATACACATATACACAGGGCTACCCATTATGACATTGTTTATAATAAGTCTTTTGAAAATAACCCAAAATACCCATCCATAGGAAATAGGTTAACAAAACTCTGATACATCCACAAATTGAAGTACAATGAAACTTTAAAAAGAATGAGAATAGCTCTATAAATTATTATAGAGTAATCAGACTACATTAAGTGAAAGAAATGAAGTAGTTGGAGATGTGCACAATATGCTACCATTAATTTAAAATTGGATAAGTGAAATACCCGTGTGTGTCCTCTTATCCCTTAGAATTTCAAAAATAAATAGAATGAAATGGGGATAGGAATAGAAATAAGATGTTTCTAAATACACTTCATTTTGTATATTTGACTGTGGAACTATTTAACCATTTTACATAATTGTAAAACACATTCAAATGCTTGTATAAAATTTTTATAAGCCCTAAAATAATAAAGCAAAATAAATTGAACCTAATTGTATAGAATTGATTGCATAACCACATATAGAGTAGCTATTCCAATGACTTTAAAAACAGAGTAATCTGTGTCTCTCTCTCTAGTAGAATATAATACTTAATGGCAGAAATAAGTATTAAAATCTACTCAGAGTGTTTGATATTGTTATCAAATAACTGTTATATATGTGTTGTGGGATAAATCAAAGGAATTATTCATAGAGATTGAAGGTGGTATCATGGCTACTAGATCCTAGGGAGAATAGAGAGGAGGGAGAATGTGAAAAAGTTGTTCAGTGAATGCAGTGTTACAGTGAGATAGGAGGAGGAATTTCTCATGTTCTGTGGAACAACTGGATGAATTTAGTTAATAATAATGTATTGTATATCCCAAAATAGAAGAAAAGATTTTGACTTTGCTCACTATAAACAACTGATAAAACTTTAAGGTGATGGGTATGCTAATTAATATGGGTGTGCTAGCTAACCTAGTTAATGTATACATGAATCAAAACATCACATTGTACCTCATGAATATGTACATGTCAACTAAAAATAAAATCAATGAATTAAAAAGAAAAAATTAAGGGAGCTTTTATGTTGGTGTCACTTAACTTTTCAGTGAGGAAGAAAGAAGATACAGGTATAAAATGAATAGGTTTAAGTAAAAACTGTAAATCCTAAATTTGAGA
>PVLC010029810.1:0-19904 GCA_004027655.1 Graphiurus murinus
GGGCAAGAGAACCCTGCATGGGAACATGCTGCATGGCCACATTTATCATATCAACCGGAATCCACTGTTCTTACTGGGAAATAGTTATTCAGTGTTTTGTTTTGTTAAGAGGCTTCTGGGAACGAAATAGATAAACTGCAAATAATATCTATAATTTATTAGTTCCAGTTATAATCCTGGACCTATGGTATCTTCTGTTGTTTTTTTTTAATAACTATGTGATGAAGACAATGACATTATTTTTATTGTCTCTTGACAATAAAAAGGAGATCTCAGAAACAGAAGGTTACATTACCATCTAAAGTCAAAAGCTGGTTAGGGGCAGAGTAGAGACTTGAGAGGCATAACCACGGAAGTGTGGAAGTGATGACTGTCATAGAATCCCTCTGCCATACTCAGGCCATGCCAGCTATATTCTCAAAAGAATCTAGACATAAATTCAGTTTCCTAATAATTTGCTGTTGTATGTTAAATGGCTCGTATTTTGCTGTATAATTTGGGTTCTAGAAAGTTTTCATTTTGGTTTAAAGTTTTATTGTATAGGTCCATATCGAATACAGATAAAGCTCGAAATCCTAATAAAACAAAGTGCACCAATTATCATCTAATCCTTTAGAAAACAGCTTTGTATCCACGCTGGATTTAATGCATGAAAGACTGACTTGGTATTTAGCTTTGGGCAACACAAATATTCATCGGTTGTCATTCCAGGAACAAAAATATAGTGGTATTCATGGGTAAGTTATTGAACAACATTGCATTGTTGCTTGTTAGAAATATTTAAATATAAGCTATCTATATTTAATCTAGAAATATTAATTTTGTACATTATAGAAATTATACAAAAAGCAAGACATGCCATGAGTTTAGGATTAATGTTAGCATGTTATTAAACTTGAGGAAATAAAACAAGGTTCATTTGGCCCCCAAAACATTTTCCAATACTTACTGTGATACTGGAGATTGAAACTAGGGGAAGTCTACCATTAAGATATATCTTTAGCCCTTTTATTTATTTTTATAATTTTAATGTTGCTTTGTAATTATGCATCTCAGTGAGGTTCAAAACGATACACTCATACCTGCACATAGCACTTGGTGTATTTTCTTCTGCGTCTAAGCTGCTCCCCCCTTCTCTGTCTCCACTTTAGTGAGATTGGTAGTGACACATTCATATAGGACCATGTATTGCATCATCCTTAGTGCTCTTTTTTTTTTAATTCTCCTCACCTCCCTCCCTAATCCCCTTCCACAACTCTACTGCTTTTTCTCCCCATTTATTTTAAGTCCATTGATTTCCTATTTTTCCTTTGGTTGTTACACATAAGAGAAAACAAAGAAATTGAATTTCTGAGACTGGCTTATCTCAATATAATATTCTCTAATTCCACCCATTTCCCTGCAAATGAAATAATTTTGTTCTTTTTATGGGTGAGGAGAATTCTAAACAGAATCTCACTAAGTTACCAAGTGCTGGCCTTGAATCTGAAATTCAACTGTCTAAGCCTCCCAAGTGCTGGGATTTTCATTATACCACAGGTATTCCAATAAAGACACAATTACTGTCTTCATTTAGTGTATCATAAATGTAAAGCTACACTAGAAAAAATCTTAATTCCAGAAGGAGAATCTGGTCTTGGTTTTTCCACAGATTAGGAGACTCTAATAGTTCCACCCTTTTATTTACTATACACATGAAGGCTTTTAAACACATCTGTAACAATAATCCTGATAATTTATCTATAATTCATGCAAGGTAATGTGAATAGGAGATTGGTTTTTAACAAACACTAAGCACCTACAAAACCAGATTTCACTATCATTGGCATTATTAACCAGTATTCATCTTCAATTAAAATATTATTAAGTTATATTTGGAACCATCAGTGTTTGACAATGAGGTCAGGGACACTTCTTTTACTAACTTGGCTTCCAGTGAAGAAATTATTTCTCTCCTTTGTCCACTTTTGCACTGGATCAGTTTTCACCCAGAAATTCTTTTCCAGACATGAGCACTTCCTCAGACTTCCTATCTTTACTAACTCTGCCGTTCATGATGACTGAGAAAATACTTACATGACACTTCCTCTGCCAGACCACTGGGCTCGGTGTGAGAATAATAAAGTATAGCACTGTGAGAGGAGCCAGCTGTACCCTTAGATAAGGATTCATGACCTCATTTCCCCTCAGAGCCTCAATTATCATTTCATCTATAGTGGTAATGGAAGTATAGGCCTGGGGACCCTGGAACATTTCTTTAAAAAAAACAAACTTATCTAGTTGTTAATTACCATGGGCAATTATAAGTTTCTTGTATGTGTTTTCAAAATAACTGTTCAAGTATATGGGAGACGCTCTAACTTTTGCATGATCCCTGAAGGCTCAAGTGTTTCATATTAAAAGATCGAGAAATGCTGTAGCGTGATTATGAAAGAGTTGCACAGATTTGTGTCTCGGTGGACTCCAGATATTCCCAAGTTATTCCACCCCAAATTATGTTCATTCTTAATTTTCACATGTTTAAATGGTACAATTTTGGTTCTATTTAAGTAGTTTTCATGTGTCTAGAAATTTATTGATTTCTAATAGTTTTTCCACTTTGTTGGAATATAACTTTCCAAAATAGTTTCTGACAATCATATGGATTTTCATACTGTGTGTGGAGATATCTCCTTTTTATCTTTATTTTAATAATTTGGATAAACTCTTCCTTTCTTTTGGTTAGGGTGGCTAGGGTTTTATTAATCGTATTATCAAAAAGCTTTCATATTAATTGATTCTTTGTATTTTTATTTCCTATTTAATTGATTTCTGATGTTTTTAACTATTTTTGCCTTCTTATGGCTTTTGGAGTTAGTTTTTTGCTGTTTTTAAGAGGCTTGAGAAGCATCATGAGATTGTTTATGTAGAGTTTTTTTGTTTTTCTTATCTGGACATTCAATGTTATAAATTATCCTTTAAAATCTTCTTCAAATTGGCCCAGAGATTTTAGTAAGTTGTGTCACTATTTTCAATTAATTCTAAGAAATTTTTAAAAATTTCCCCTTATCTCTCCTGTGATTGTAACATCAACTAAGAGACTTTTATCAAAGAAAAGTCCAGATTTAAATGGATTTCTAACTGAATTCTATAACACCTTTTATCGGAACTAAAAACAATGCTTTCAAATTATTTCATGTCAGAAAAAATGGAATATTTCCAAACTCATTCTACAAACCAGTATCATCTTAATACAAAACTGAATAAAAATACCTCAAGAAAAGAAACTTACAAGCCAATATCCTTGATGCATATAGATGCAAGAATTCCTTAACAAATACTAGTTATTCACATTCCAAATCACATCAATGAAATTGTACACAATAACCAAGTTGGTTTCACTCAAGGGATGCAAGCCTGGTTCATCATACACAAGTCAATAATTGTAATTCAACACATAAATAAAACTAAAGACAAAAATTACACAATGATCTCAATAGACACAGAAAAATCATTTGACCAAATCTGCCACCCATTCCTGTTTAAAATGGTGAAATCAGGGATAAAAGGAACCTACATCAACATCATAAAGATAATACATCATGTTCCTAAAGCCAATATTATGTTAAATGGTGAAAAACTGAAAGAATTCACTTTAAAATCAGGAGCAAGACAAGGATACCAATATCACCACTCCTTTTCAATGCAGTACTTGAATTTCTATCCAGAGAAATAAGGCAAGACATATAAATTAAAGTAATATAAATAAGGAAAAAAACAACTGAAATTACCCATATTTTCGAGTGATATGATTCCCTTTTTAGAATCTCCAAAAAACTCAACCAGATGACTTCTAGAGTGGATGAACAAATTCAGCAGAGTAGCTAGATACAAAGTCATTATCTTTTCTATAAAACAACTGTAGAACCACAAAAAGAAATCTGGAAAGCAATTCCATTTACTATAACCTAAAAATACTAAGGAATAAATCTAACCAAGAATGTAAAATACCTCTACAATGAAAATTATAGAACACTAAAGCAATACATTGAAGAAGAACTTGAGTTTTTTGGATCTTATAAATAAAGGATAATGCTGTCAGAGAACAAACAGAATTTCAGTTCTTTTTTCCCTATTTGTATTCCTTTAATTCTTGCTGAGGCTAGAGTTTCAAGTACTATGTTGAATAGAAATGGTGACTTACTAATCACCTAACATAATATTCTCCAGTTCTATTAATTTCCCTGATCTTAAGAGAAATTCTCTGTTTTTCCTTATTCATAATGATGGTGTCTTTGAGTTTATCCTATAAAGCTCTTATGATGCTAAAGTAGGTTTTTCTATCCCTAATTTCTTCAGTGTTTTTTTTTCCATAAAAGGGTTGGATTTTATTGAATACTTTTTCTGCATCTATTGAGATTATCATGTGATTTTTTTCTTAGTTCTATTAATGTGATTACATTTATTGATTTCTGTACATTGAACCAGTCTTACATCCCTGGAATGAAACCTACTCGTTCATGGTGTACTATTTTCTTTTCTCTCTCTCCTTTATTGGTGCATTGTAACCATACATCTTGATGCAGTTCAGGGTGATAGAGGCAGACATGCACACAGCACCTGTTGAGCCCTTCCTTAGTTCCTACCCCACTACCTCTCCATCCTATACCTTCCCATGCTCAGCACAGCAGTTGTCTTAGAAAAGTTTGTGTATGTATATCATGTCCACTGAAGTGTTTTCTTCTTCAAGTCTTTCTCGCCCCTTCCATCTCCCTTAGTTAGGTACCCTCCTTCACTCCACTAAGGTTTTTCCTTTCTCTGGAGTTTCTTCTGTGTCCAAATTTCTCCCTAGTTTCTACATATGAGGGAGAACATCCGACTCTTCATTTTTGTGTGTGTGACTGACTATTCTTGTTTGGCATAATGTTCTCCAATTCTATCAATTTCCGTGCAAATGAAATAATTTTGTTCTTTCTTTATGACTGATTAAGATTCCATTTTTTATCCCACAATTTTTAATCCATTCTTCTGGGTTTTGTGTGTGTGCATGTGTGTATGTGTGTGTGTGTGTGTGTGTGTGTGTGTGTGTGTGTGTGTGTTACTGGGGATTAAACTCAGGGACATTCTACCTCTGAGCTACACTCCCAGCCTTATTTTATTCTTTTTTTTTTTTTAAACAGGGTCTCATTAAGTTGCAGGGGGCCTCACTAAATTGCTTGAACCTGCAATCCTCCTGTCTCAGTCTCCCAAGTACTTGGATTACAAACTTGCACCACCATGCCTGGCATGCGAACCCATTCATCGGTTGATGGACATATTAAATGGTTGCATATCTTTGTAATTATGAATTGTGCAGTTATAAACATAGATATGCATGCATTACTATGGTAGTCTAGATTCAATTCATTTGAGTAGGTACCCAGGAATAGTATAGCTGGATCATATGGTAGGTTCACTTATATTCTTTTGAGGACCCTCTACACTACTTTCCAAAGTGGTTGCACTAATTTGAAGTCCCACTGACAATGTATCAGAGTCCCTACTTCTCCACATTCTTGCCAGCATTTATTATTATTTGTGTGTTTAATGATTGTTATTCTAATTGGGGTTAGGCATTTAATATTATTTGTGTGTTTAATGATTACCATTCTAATTTGTTAAATCACAGGGCAGTTTCAGTTTGCATCTCTCTGATTGCTAATGATATTGAATATTTTTCATATATTTACTGGCCATTTGTATTTCTTCTTTTGTGAAGTATCTATTTTTTATTGGGCTGTTTGTTTGTGGTGGCTACTTCCTTGAGTTCTTTTTATATTCTATATATTAGTCCTTTATCAGAGGAATACCTAGCAAAGATCTTGTCCTATTTTGTTGGCTCTTTCTTGAGGTTCTTGATAGTTTCCTTTGCTGCACAGAAGCTCTTCAGTTTAATGCAATTCTATGTATCAATCCTTGTTTTAATTTCTTGTGCCTTTGTGATCTTGTTGAGGAAGTTTTTTCCCAACCTATATGTTTTAGTGTTGGTCCTATAACCTCCTCAATTAATTGCAAAGTGTCTGGTCTAATTTCTAAGTCTTTAATCCATTTTTAATTGACTCTTGTGCAGGGGGGTAAAGTGGAATTTATTTCCATTTTTCTGCATACGGATAACCAGTTTTGCCAACACCATTTATTAAAGAGGCTGTCTTTTTCCACTGTATGTTTTTATGCCCTGTCTCAAAAATCATTTTGCTGTACGTGGATTTGTTTCTGAATCTTCTATTCTGCTCCATTGGTCTATGTTTCTGCTTTTGTGTCAGTACCCTGCTGTTTTTATTACTATGACTCTGTAGTGTAGCTAGAAGTCAGGTATTATGATGCTTCCTATGTAGTTCTTACTGCTGAGAACTATTTTGGCTATTCTGGGTTTTTCGTTGTTCCAAATTAATTTAAGAACTGATTTTTATAGATCTATAAAGAATGAGCACTGTATTTTAATGGGGATTGCAGTGAATCTGTAGATCATTTTTGGAAGGATGGCTATTATGATGATATTTGTTCTGCCTACCCCAAAGCATGAGAGTTCTTTCTACCTTCGAAGAGCTTTTTCAATTTGTTTCTTTAATGTTTTATTTATTTATTTATTTTGGTACTGGCGATTGAACTCAGGGGCATTCTACCTCCGAGCTATACCCCCAGCCCTATTTTTTATTCTTTATTTTGAAACCAAGTCTCACTAAGTTGCGGAGTGCCTCGCTAGGTAGCTGAGGCTGGCCTCAAACCCACATCCTCCGGTCTCAGCCTCCCGAATGCTGGGATTACAAGCATGACCACGCCCAGCTTCTTTAATGTTTTATAATTTTTATTGTAGAGGCCTTGTACCTCCTTGGTTAGGTGTATTCCTAAGTATTTTATTGTTTTTGAGGTTAATGTGAGTTGAAATGTTTTCTGCATTTCTTTTTCAGTGGATTTATGGTTGGCATATAGAAAAACTTCTGATTTTTTAAGATTAATTTTGTATCCAAACACTTTGCCTAGTTTGTTAATCAGTGATAAAAGTCTTTTGGTTGAGTTTACTGGGTCTTCTTATAAGTATAAGATCATGTCATCTGCAAATAGAAATAGTTTCAGTTCTTCCCTTTTTACCCAGACTTCCATTTAATTTGAGGGGAGTTGAGTCTCTTGTCCCAATGCTCCCTGATGGTATAGTAGGGATGCAGTGGATTATCCTGGGGTCCACTAAGGTGTTTGGAGAAACTGGTATTGTAGTATACATCTCCCAGAATTCTACCTTTGTAGTTCATATTTTTCATGACACGTTTGGAAGTTAATGTCTATGTTGACACTCTATTATTTTGTAAAATGAGGAGGAGGAAAAAGGAAGAGGAATAGTGGCAGTTCAAAACAGAGAAAAATCAGATGGGGAAAAACTACTATGGCAACATCAATGATGAAACAAAATCTTGGAGAGAAAAAGAAGATAAAAATGAAGAAAAAAAGTGAAAACCCAGATTGAAAAAGAATACAGTCTAACCCATACATGGGCACATCCACATGAAGGAAAGGCAAAATTTTAAAAAGGGATGAAACTCCAAACAAAACAAAAAACAAGTAAACAAAACCCAAACATCCTCAAAAGACAAAACCAAGCAAAACTAATAAAAAATAGAAATCAAAATAAAAGAAAGGGGAAAAGAAGAAAAAGGAAACAAGCAAAAGGAATCAAACCCCACAAAAGAAGCCCTCATTATACCATTACCAACAAAATAATAAAAGAAAAATTAAAAAGAAAATAGAATCTGGGCGTGGGGGCACATGCTTGTAAGTGGGGGCGCATACTTGTAATCCCAGCATTTGGGAGGCTGAGACCAGAGGATCCGGGTTTGCAGCCAGCCTCAGCTACCTAGTGAGGCATACCGCAACTTAGTGAGACTTTGTTTCAAAATAAAGAATAAAAAATAGGATAGGGGGAGTAGCTCGTAGGTAGAATGCCCCTGAGTTCAATCCCCAGTACCGCAAAAATAAATAAATAAATAGATAGATAGATAGAAAAAAAATGAAATATATTTGTACATTGAGTGGATACTTGGTCTTGTTGGTAGTGGAGTTTCAATGAAAGAGTCTTCTTCTGCTCTAAATAGTTGTGGATTTCTGTTACCACTGTTATAATATAATTCATGTTTCCTTTATTCTTTTGCAAGCTGGATGTGGGGAGGAGTAAGTTGAAATCTTTTCTCAACTCCCTTCTGTATCAGTTGAAGATTTGGAGAGTCTGCATGAGGTAGGATTCTTGCTGATGTATACTGGGTGGGGAAGAAGATCCTCTCCCTCTCTGCAAACATCAGGGTCCTAGTAGTGTAACCAGAGAGCCCCGTGGAGCCTGACTTACAGTGAATTCCATTACCTCTGTTCTGTGTCCAAGAGAGAGCATGCTAGTGAGAGGACCTGGAGGCATTGCAAAGACTGTGTGGACTCGACTTGCACCAATTTGGTGCCTGGTATGGCTCTGTGGTGGGGTAGGCCTCATTGGTGCAGTGGTCTTCAAGATCTCCACAACTACGCCGGGCGTGGTGGCGCACGCTTGTAATCCCAGCATTCGGGAGGCTGAGACCGGAGGATCTGGGTTCGCGGCCAGCCTCAGCTACCTAGTGAGGCACTCCGCAACTTAGTGAGACTCGGTTTCAAAATAAAGAATAAAAAATAGGGCTGGGGGTACAGCTCGGAGGTAGAATGCCCCTGAGTTCAATTCCCGGTACCGCAAAAAAAAAAAAAAGATCTCCACAACTTCAGTTGGCACCCTTTTGTATTAGTTTTGGCTGGAAGTTGGTTTTTTTCAGAGTTTTTAATATTTGCCTTTCAGGACCTCCTGGCTTTTGGAAGTCTAGAGTGATTCTTATTGGTTTGCCTCTGAATGTCACATGGTCTTTTACTTTCAATGACTTCAAGATTCTCTCCTTGGCCTCTACATTAATCATTGCTTCCTTGATATTCTTCCTTCTCATGATTTCAGGTTTCTTAAGTTTATATCTTTGTTGATTTTGATAGCTTTCTTTCACTCTGTAGGTTTCAGCTGTTATATACAAGGGAAAGTTGTGTTGTATTAAAAGTTTGAATGAAGGGGAAGGAGCTGGAATAGTGGATGCAAGACTAAGGTAAAGTCGCAGATAGGATTGAGTAGAATAAGAGTTTGAGTGTACAAGGTAATATATAGTAGAGATTAGAGACAGTGAATATATAGGAGAATTCTAGTAACCAGAGTAGAGTATTTACATATAGTGGTATGAAATGGATTTAATACATGACAAAAAAAGAAAAAAGCAGCCAGGCATGGTGGCCCATGCTTGTAATCCCAGCATTTGGGAGGCTGAGACCAGAGGATCCAGGTTTGTGGCCAGCCCCAGCTACCTAAGTGAGGCCCTCTGCAACTTAGTGAGACCTTGTTTCAAAATAAAGGATAAAAAATAGGGCTGGGAGTATAGCTCAGAGGTAGAATACCCGAGTTCAATCCCCAGTACCGCAAAAGGAAAAAAAAAAAAAAAAAAAAAAGCAACAAGGTGAACAAGGTGGGGAAAAAAGTAAGCAAGCAAACACCCCACCACCACCACCCACACACACACGACAAAACAACCACAACAAAAAAGAACAACCTTACAAATATATGAGTACAGAGCAGACTTGGCCTCTATAGTCCTCCTGGGTCTTTGTGGATACTTTCAGCCATTTAAGGTCCACTTTTAATATTAGGCTCTTGAGCGTATTCCAAGTGCTCTTATTTGCTCAGTAACTTATAGCAATGATGTCAGTTTGTATCCTCACTTTTTAGTCTCCTTCAATGATTGGGATCCTGACCTTGTGTCCCTCTCTGTCTGTGCAGGTATCAAGTGCCACTGGTGCCTCTCCTGCTACAAGCCTGGGTTTCTGAGCTCTCCACAGGGCTTGTCCCTGAGTCTCTTTCTGTCTATGCAGGCAGTGGGTATCACTAGGGCAGGATCCAGTGTAAGCACGGTTCTTCACACTTTCCATAGACCCTGAGCCTGCATCTCTCCCTTCCTACATAGGTGGCAGGTGCTTTGGGACCAGACTCAGTGTATATGGGTGGGTCTGCATTCTCCACAGATAGGGCTGCTTGGTCTGAATTCTCCCCGGTCAACATGACTGGGCAGCTTGTGTCGCTCTCCAGAGGCCCTACTAGGGTGCTATCCAGGCATCTGAACAGTCAGATCTCTGTAGAGCATGGAGTGAGGTGCCAACCGCTTACAATTCCAATGAGCTGCAGCTGCTTACTTCACATCAAGTTGTTGGCTTCTTTGCTGGGGGCCTCTGGAGGCCACAGTGCTAGAAGTCTCAGCACAGTTAGGCAAGATGGCACTGCCAAGGCCCCCATGGCAGCACCTGTTCCCCAGGGGAGGCACCTAGGGTACTATGCTGCCCTCTGTTCTGTCTTCTGGCTTTTTTTCCACCGCCTTTCAATTTTTCATTGCTTTATTCTTTTGTTTTGTTTTTGGTACTCAAATTTTTACTGCTTTTTTTCTCTTATCAAAACACTGCATTCATGACAATTGAGTTTTGAGTGTCAGCACAACTGAGATTTGCTGCTTCCCTCAGTTTCTGTCTTCCTGAAAGTCTGGTTATTTGATTTTTTAATGTTAGCACTTTTGAGTTCTTTATGTATTCTATATATTAGTCCTCTGTCAGAGGTGTAACTAACAAAGATATAATCTGTACGTGGGTTAAAAGTTATGAAAAGTCTTAACTAAACTGGGATGCTGAAGGAAATTATGGGCATAGTATTCAAGGAAATTGAGTGTTTACACGTGTTGGGTCTGAGAGAGCAAAGGACAAATAGGGAAGTGACACCCTTAACCTGCATGAATTTTAGGTATTTCACAATAAACAGAATGAAAGAGAATATGATACGTCTAATGTGGAGAGTAAAGAGAAGAACATGTCATAATTTACATAAGAAGTCACTGGACTTTTGAGAAGTGTATATTCAGTTCAACTGCCCATTTTTATTTCACTATTTAATTTTAGTGTTAAGTTTTTTGAGTTCTTGACACATTCTAGATATTAGTACCTGGTAAATATTTTCCTCCCATTATGTATGCTCTCTTTCAGATTCTTGATTGTTTGCTGCATACAAGCTTTTTAATTTGATGACATCCCATTTGTTGATTCTTGATTTCATTTCATGAGCTTTTGGGGTCTTATTGAGGAAGTTCCTACTAGTGCCTATAAGTTGGACAGTTGGTCTTATTTTTTTTCTAGTAAATGTAAATCTCAATATCCTGTATGGTAAAGGGGGGAGTGGGGAAGGAGCCAGGGGAATTCCCACCAAGGGCTATGTGCATGTACGTCACTACCGCTATAAACTGGATTATGATGTGAGACTTAATGTACCATAAAAGTTTAAAAATAAAAATAAGCAATGAGACTGAAGCAGCAATAAAAAGCCTCCCAGCAAAGCAAAACATAGTACTCAACGGATCCTTAGTTGAATTCTATAAGTCCTTTAAAGAAGAACTAAGCTCAAGACTCCTCAAATTATTCCATGAAATAGAAAGAGATGTAATGCTTCCAAACTAATTATACAAAGCCAATATCACCTTGATACGAAAACCAAATGAAGATAATTCAAGGAAAGAAAATTATATGAACATCTGTTATATATTATATAAACATCGTATTACATTATATATCATATGAACATCTTTGATGAACAAGGATGCAAAAATTCTTTAGCATTCAGGAAAACCACTTTATTTAGGTTGATTTTGTATCCCAGTACTTTGATGAATTTGTTAAACAGCTCTAAAATTCTTTTGGTTGAATTTTTTGGATATTCACAGTATAGGATCTTGTCATCTGCAAATAGAGATCATTTCTATTCTTCTATTCCTATTTGTATTCCTTTGATTTCCTTGTCTTGTCTTTTCACTTTGGCTAGAGTCTCAAGTATTATAATGAAAAGCAGTGGTGACAGAATATTTGTTGTGTTTCTGATTTTAAGGGAATTATCACGACTTTTGTACATTCATGATATTGGCTTTGGTATCACTATATATTGTCTATGATTATGTAAGTTCCTTCTATTCTTTTTTTAGTGGCTTTAACATTAATGGATGTTGGATTTTGTCAAGTGCTTTTTCAGTATTACGATGATAATGTGACTTTTGTCTTTAATTCGGTTTGTGGTGAATTACATGTATTGATTTACTTCTGTTGAACCAGCCTTGCAACCCTGGAATGAAACCAACTTAGTCATGGTGTACAATTTTCTTGATATGGTTTTGAATGAGTCTTGCTAGTATTTTATAAGATCTACTTGCATTTATAATGAAGACAATTTCATTCTCCCTTCATATAGTTTGAAATATAAAAGAGATCCTATATGTAAAGTATTATAAATTTAGAAAAAATTGTCAGGAATACTAAGTGAACATGTCAGTGGAATATTAAAACAAAACACAGCTCTACATGCGACACACAGATCGACAAACTGAAGATTGTCAGCTTATCAGAAGATCTCTTGTGCTTCCTCTGTGCCATTACTTACAAGACACATGTTCTGTTGTGTTATTTGTAGGAGTAGAATTGCTGAGAAACAGAATAATATCTATACTAACATTTGAGATAGAAGATTGCTTTTACCTGTTTGGCCTTAAAAATGAAATCATACAACAACTTTTTATATTTGCCTTTATTTTTAGTCCATAGGATTTTAGTGAATGCACTTTGACATTTATTAGTGGTGCTGTATAGGATTCCACTCTGTGAATTGCAAACAATTAATTGAGATATTTTAGTGCTAATGGGTATATGTGAGTGGCCATCTGATTGCAGTAGTTATGTTTATAACTTCTAAATGAATTCTGTAATCTGTGTTTTCCCACTGTTAGCCCCTTTGTTCTCATGAGTCATAACTCCCCTCTATGGAGGTTGTTTGCATGGATAAGAAATACAAAAATCCCCTAATCTTATCATATATTGACTTTTTTTCTAAATTATGTGTCTTCCCTGCCATACCTGCCGGCAAAGTTGAACAGTCCTGAAAGTGGGGAAGGGTGAGGATTAAAGACAAAGTCAATACTAAGTCGTTACTGGGAGGACTGACAGTCAATACTGTAGCCTCGAGTTTATTTCACAGGACCTTTTTATACCATGACACCAGGAAGCTTATACAAGAAAAAGAACATGGGAAAGTGAGCTCATACAAGAGAAGTAACGTGGGAATGTTAGCTGGGAATGTTAGCTTATACAATGGGAACATAACATACAAAACATTACATGAGGTTTTGTAGCCCCTACAAGACCTATTGTCTTAATATACTGATTGTACCGAGCCCCTCAACCATATCTCAGTACAAGCGTCATAGGCGTCTAGATCCGGGTTATTGTTTCCTAGGTCTATACTGTCAGCACACAACACATGGCTGGTTTTAACAAAACATGGGTAATTAATCATTGTCTCCAACATTTAATTGTTTCATCAGTCTCTGGGGTTTGCAGGGAGTACCCAGGTGATTTCATCCACAGCTTGCCACCCCAGCACTGATACAAATGCTTTTCTTTAATAAAATCTTTCTGTACTTTTATCTCTTGTCTTGGAATTTTTTTGTAACCTGTGTTCTCTGCCACAGCAGTCATACATGATCTAAATTGCCCAGGGGTAAAGGCAGGGACTAGAAAGGGGTGAATTATGGGTCAGGGGCATGCATTAGGTTCAAGAAAAAGTTGAGAATATCTGAAAGTGAGCAAAGTGACATTTGTGAGTGGTGGTCATAGGGACCACAAAGATTGGGATTTTAGCCTAAAATTTGGAGTATACATAGGACAAGGGAAAGGAAGACACATACCATAAGAGTTTGTAGGAACTACTGAAAGTGAGGATGTTTGGACTGAGGATCTTTCAACATAACAACAACAGCAGCAACAAAATACAAGCATGCATGTCAAAAGATCATAAAAAGGGGTTGTGCAACATAGTGTAAAATGGTTGAATGGGAAGGAGAGATGATGGAGATTTAGTGGATTTCTAATTTCACAGGGGTAGAGAAATGTAGGATGTAGTTGAATGTATTGACAACAATAACTCTCCAGATCTCCTGAGCCTTTTACCAATTCTGGACTCTGACTGATGCATGTAGATCTCACTGATTCTACAGTATTATGTTTGGACAGACACCCCTGCTATGACGCCACTCTGCCTATGCCAAGGCCCAGAGGAGCCATAACCAGCTTGGCATCACCCAGGCACCAGGAGCAACAACTCTGTGGCCCACCTTAGTATCTGTACTCAGGGGTCCTACCTGCCTCCTGCTCTCACTTGTATCTGTAAATAGTGAAGATTCCTTTGTTTCTTCTATAGAGATGTCCATATGCTGTGTCTTTCCATCAAATAAAAAAAAATCTTTAAATTACATAAAACATACACCTCCTTTCCTGGGATCTTTAATCCCTGGTGGACTTTTACTTACCTCTGCCCTTTGTCCACTTCATTGCAATTTTTTACTTCTCAATTATTATGCATTTGTTCCCATGACTACTCCCATAAACCTCAACTTGGGCTATTCCCTCCATTTTTCTTGCACTCTCTGCTCCATAATGCTCTTAAATCCCCCAATACATGTTAGAAACACCAGACTCTTTAACCTCATGTGCAGTTTACTCCACTGCCATTTAATTTCCTGCACTCTCTGCAACCAAAAACCTGAGGCTTTCTGTACCTCATCTAAGCCTATGAACTCTCTGTATTCTCTCTCTTACTTTATCACATACACACTCTCAGGCACATACTCAAATGCTTCAACTCTCCGACCACACCTGCCATGTAAAGTAACAAGCTCTCAGTGCTATTTCAATGCTGCATATGTTAAATTTGCCCAGGTGTGGTGTGGTGGTGTTGAAAGCAATATAAGTGGCAGACATGACCACCTGTTTTTGGCATCCACAGGCTGAGAGAGATGCACAATGTTCCATAGATGCTCAAATCATGAGATACACATAAATATACAGAGTGAATGTGTGAATGGATACGTGAAAGTGAGTGGAATTGTGATAACTGTGTTGGTGTCTGCATTGTGAATATATATGAAGGTGTGAGATTAGGGAATGCCTTTAAGTATGTATGTATTATTATGTGAGTGTACATACTATGGTCTTAGATATGTGTCTCAGTGAGTAAATGTATTTGTGTATTTAGGAAATGTATTTTCAGCCACATGATTACACTTCTTGACTTGCCAAAAGCATCTGCAGTGAAGAGTAGCTTATCACAAAGTAAAGCTGATAGGTCATGAATGATAATGAGTAATCAATTTCATATTAAAAATACAGAAATTTGTGTAATGGAAAATAGAAGAAAGTACTAATAAATTAAGTCTTCCTCTGCCATACATTGCTTCCCCCAAATTCTAGGCACATTAAACTAATCTCATTCAGTGTGGTTCTAAAAGTACTATAGAAATGCAGATACCTAAGCAAACCATTCTACTTTACTATAAATGAGCATTAGAGAGGCCAGGAAGTATACAGTGAAGTGAAAAATTAGCCTACCAAAACTGAGTCAGGCTTTGCCTTTTGCTATGGGGAGATGGTCTCCAAGCACTTTAAATGTCTTTCCTCACAGCAGTACCTTTGTTTGCTCAGGGTGTTCACCACCACACAGTCTAATGTTGTGATTTATGGTGGTAAATTTGGGCTGTGTAGAAACAGGTGAGTCCCAAGAAGAACTGAGAATAAGTCAGCCACATGGACAGTTTGTGAAGTGGCTCCAAGAGAAGCTCTGGCATCGTGATCTGGGAGTTTCCCTGTATTCGTGAGGATTATGTCATGTTGTGCTTGGAAGGTGATGCACCCGTGCCACACGGGCCGGGTAATGGGAATATCAACAGGTGGAAGATGCTGCACCTGCACCACATAGGTCAGATAATGGGAATACCAACAGGTGGTTCTTCTCTTTAACTCACCATAATCTGCTTCTTTCTTAAGTTCATTTTAACCCCAAAGAACTGTTAACCATGAGCACAATAGCTTTGGGTGAATATCATGAGTTCATCTAAGGGTTTATTGAAACTCAGGGTAATGTTGGGACCCCTAGATTTGCAGACAGGTTGCAGTAATGGTGGCATTGTGTGGCCTGCATCAACCTAACTTCCCAGTTGTATATCAAACACTCAGAAGGTACTAAATAGTGAAAGTAGCATAAGTTAGAACACATAATCTAAAACAGCTATTAAAATGGGTAAATTAGATAAGCATAAGTAGTATAAGCATTTTATAAACATCTGTCTTAAAAATGTAATATGTAAGTAAATTAAAATGATAAACATTAATTCCTAAATATAAAGTAGTCTTGTCCTTTTAACATCAGCAAAAGACAATATATTTGAGTCTATCAAATACATTCTTCATATGGGTAAAAACGGATTAAAATTACTTCTTTTGGACATTAACTAAACATAAGTTACTAAGTTAATTTTTTTATTAAAATGTGATTCTATAAAAGGCTAAAAATTTTTAGGCCATATTTTGAATAGAAATTATTAAAAACAAAGTATTTTATCTTACCTAATGTCTTCTTAAAAGCCAAGGATATGAAAAGGTGAAAGCCTAGTTTAAAAATCTCCAAAGTTCTAAAGAGAAAGCTCACCAAAAAGATAGGCAAATTACAATTAGGCCTAATAAGGTATGTTCATCAGAGGTCACTATTATGTATGGCTCCACTTAAGAAACAGCTGCTTACCTGTAGGTTCACTAGCAGGAACAACCAGAGGCCCAATCCCAAGTTCACAGAATCTGAAGAGACCTGTGGCTCTCTGAGAAGCTGCTATTCCTCTGTGGCTGAGCAAAAGCAGGGAGTCCCAACAGCAGATGTAGCTGCTATAGGCACTGTGAGTGCTGTGTTCAGGGTAAACATAGAATCTGGGATGAAATGGAAATCATGAAATATGTGAAGGTCACCCTCACCAGGGCAACCTGCTGTTATATCACCCATCTGTCCACCCTCTTCAATTTATTTTATTTTTTTGTGGTACTGAAGATTGAACCCATGGGCATTCTACATTTGAGCTGCACCCCAGACCCATTTTATTTCTTAGTTTATAGCAGTATCCATGTTGAGAAGGTCCTCACTAAGTTGCAGAGGCTAGCCAAGAACCTGTGATTCTCCTGTCTCAGGCTCCCAAGTATTGATATTACAAGCTGTGACACCACTCCTGGATCCCCTTGACTTTAAAAATCAAGGAAATCCTCATTACTTCAAACTTTCACTCAACCCTTCTAGTCTCTATCCCCCCTGAACTATAACATTTATGAGGTACACCCTTGTCTTCCCTATTCCAAGGATCTCAATTCCATTCTCTTCCCGTTCCTTCCCTCTTGCAAACTTCAACCCTTTGCTTTGTATTTACTCCCCAAACCAACATCTCAGTCCACTATTCTGTCCCCTGTGCCCAACGAACTCAATTCACAGTGCTCAACTTCTAGACATCCTTGACTCATTTATGATTCTAATGCTTGCCTCTGATACATTATCCAAACGGTACAATCCCTGCCATTTTCTCCTGGGCATTTTAGAACCCTCATACTTCTGCATTTCCAGCTGCCTTCACTTAATTGTGTTAATTTCTCTCTCACGCCATGTTAATCCTCTTCCTAGGTTTTATCACCTTTATCTACACTATCTTGATCAAACATCATTCAAGATATCCTGGCTCAATCTGTATTTCCTTTCCCTATGCATTGTATCACATAACTTCCAATGACCCTTTACACACTTTTTTTCCCATTAGCAATGCATTGCAATTCTCCTCTTTGTTCCTGTAACACTTTACAATCCTTTCCACCCCAAGCTATTCTGGAAGACCTTGCGGTCCTCCAGAACCATTTATGTTTCTTTCTGTGTCTGAAATGTTGATGTTCACGGTGCTGCAGTTGCAATGTGGTTGTTTTTAAGTCTTCCAAGTACCTACATAGATGGTGATTGGATTAGACTAAGCTAATATTCCAGAAGGCTCACCCAAGGCTTCAACTGGGAATGTAATTGATTGCTGTATAATGAGAACTCAATAGCCACTATCCAGGGCCTCAAAATGAGGTCAAAACAGCAAAAAAAATATGCAGTAGCCTTCCTACCACCCAACCCAGTATTATTTACTTGTGGTCAACCTTTGGGTTCATAGAAAATTTCAGAGACAGGGCACACATTCTCAAACCTTTTATTAGTGTGGACCATTATATATGTTTTATTACTAGTTACTCTTATTAACATCATATTGTGCATAATTATAAATTGAACTTTATTATATATGTATACATGTATAGAAAGAAACATAGTCTAAATAGGGGTCAGTATTATGCATGGTTCCAGGAATTCACTGTGGATCTTGGAATATATTCCTCCTAGATAAGAAGGGACTGTTGATTTATCCTTTCCCTCTCTCCAACGTGGCAAATTCCCTTCATGCAGAGACAAATGCATGTCTTTTCTGGGTCTCTTTTATTTCATCTACATTTTTTCATCTGATAAAAAATGAATCCTTAGAAAGAATCAATTTATTCTACACACAGAACAGCTATTAGAGCTAGGTTCATCCCTTTAACACCTTGCATTTATAATATCATTTCCACAGACTTGTAATACAGATATTACATCAAGAATTTACTATAAAACCTATGAAGTTTACCCTATCAGGATCTCCTATATAATCAACTCAGCCTTCCCCCCCAAAATGAAACTTTTCCTTCTTAAGCCTATCCATAAAACTCAAGCTTCTTCAAATAGTTCCCAAAGAATCCATGTTCACAGAAAAACCTCAGTGGCTCATATGACCTTTTCAGAAGACATTAAAAGTTTTGCAGAGACGGATAGCATACTAGGGTAACCTAGAGTAAAGAAATTAGCATGCTTCTATATATGTAATTGTTCTTTTCCAATCCCTCTTGGTTGACCATGAATGCTTACATATCTTCCAAATGCTCTTCATTTGCAGTGCCCACCTGTTGATCTTGCTGAGATCTTGAGCTTTCTTATGTCTCTATTTGTTTAACAATATACATTCTCTCAATGTGACATAGATCAATTGGTTATTCCAGGAGTAGAACCTAGCCTAAATACCTAAACTTGCCAGGATTCAGAGAGTAGTACATCCAACTCTTTAAAAGTTAAACATCTGTTTATTAATCTATCTATCTTATGTTGAATCACAAGTGTGGTTACTTTATAGATGTTGAAAGTCTGGGAATATTCTACAAGTCTTGTATATATCCTAGTATATGTTATACAATTTCTTAATAAGAAACAAATGAATTTCCTACTCATGACAGAGTAGGCAATGTGAACATTATATTTGCATCAGGTCTTACTTTCTCCTGCCAATTCCAACATAAGTGTCATGGAGCAGGTCAGCAGATTGTACTATGAAATGAATGATCACACCTGAGGATTACTGAGCATAATAATGCTAAACTTAAAGAAGAACTACTAACAAACAGACCTCACCCTTTGCACCAGAGGGAGACATTATCTTTATTTCCTAGGCTAAAAAAGTCTGTTATTCTAGAAGTTGAAATGATCCCTATCATTTAAAAGTCTTATTTTCACTAAGATATAATTATATTTCATACAATATAAAGCAAAACTGGTCCATATGACAGAAACATGCAAGAATAAGTGATAAGGAGTTGACTCTCAAAAAACTCCACCTCATTTCTTTGTCCTACTGTCTTCGGGAAAGCATTTTCATGAATGTATTATTTGGCTAACCAGTTTGACTATACTGGCTTTAAAGGTTGAAAGTCTATTTAATTTACCACCAGTTACATTTATTGTAATTGCTATCAGTAGTATTCTAAGCATGTAGATGAGGACAACTTACTTTATCCACTTCAACTATTCCTGTTTAGTTACAAAATTGGAGCTTCTAAAGAAATCCCAAACCCTT
>PVLC010029811.1:0-19936 GCA_004027655.1 Graphiurus murinus
GGCGATACAATCTTAAGAATATAATTTTGGTGGTCTGTCATTGATGTAATGTTATTATGTAGAACATGACTACATATGGTTGAAAATACTTTCTCTTACTCTGTAGGCTGTGTTTTTGTTTAGTTGATTGTTTCCTTTGCTGTATAGGAACTTTTTAGTTTGATGTAATCTCAAGTGTTTTATTTTGCCTTTGTTGCCTGTGCTTTGACATCAAATCCAAATATATCATTGCCAACACCAATGTTAAGGAGCTTCCCCTCCTCCAAAGTTTTCTTCTAGGAGTTTTATGGTTTTAGATTTTATGCTTAAGTCTTCAATTCACTTTCAGTTGTATTTTGTGCTCTTAGTATTTTTTATGTGCTTTTATTGGTTCCTTAAAATATGGAATGCTTCATGAATTTGCGTGTCATCCTTGCATAGGGGTCGTGCTAATCTTCTCTGTATTGCTCTGATTTTAGTATATATACTGCCAAAGTAAGCATGTGCTGTTAGTATTTTGAAATTACATTGCTTGTTTTGCTAGTGATCAAGTATATTCCTCTCCAGACAAGTTATCTTCTGATTACCACATTCTACCAATCCTATGAGTTACATGGCCAAATAAAAATTCTCATTGTACAAAAATTGTCATCTGAAGTCTGGTTCTCATTCATAGACTGTATACATAAACAACAAAGTTTAAGACTAAAACCTTAGTGCTTATAATGACATAGAGAAAATATAAACAAGATACGGTTACTCTTAGTTTCCCAAGCCATTCATTTTTCCATTTATCTTTTAGTTTTCTCTTATGGATCCTAACATCTTTCTCTCTTTCTTTTTTGTTGAGAGAGAGAGAGAGAGAGAGAGAGAGAGAGAGAGAGAGAGAGAGAGAGAGAGAGAGAAAGAGAGAGAGAGAGAAAGAGAATATTATACTCTATTTTCATTGGCTAGAAAAAGATAAAAGAAGTCTCTAAGAATGTAGAGCCCAGAAAAGAGGAAGGAGAAGGTAAAAAGCAGCCATTGTTGCTGAAAGCAGGGACTACACAGAGCTCAGCTTCCATCTGCAGATACTGATAATGAGGATATTGATTTTTCACATCAGGGCTGGAGGGCAGAAGACAGAGCATGGGGACATGAGGAGAAGCATTTAATTACCAGGTTAAAGAAAATCTAAGCAGCAGGCTGCATGAATAAAGAAAAGAAAGAGAATTCCTCATAATGTGGTACTTATTCAAAGCCCCCAGTAAAAGGCACAATCAACTTAAAAAGATGCTTCAATTAAATTCTGAGTTTTAGACAATAAGACAAATGAGAGACACGCCTGAAGAAGGAAACTCTCAAGTCCTATTATTTTTCCTTCCTTTTTTGATAAAAGGGTTTTTGATAAAAAGCCAAATTCCAGACACATCATGGTATAAGCCAAAAACTATTTGTAAAGGAAAAAATTATCAGGATTTAAAAGAAATCAGCATGCTTATCATGCAACAGAATGAAACACTATTTACAAATATTCCCTGAAAACTATTTTAACTATCAAACCTTTTCTTGGTTTTTCCCTGAAGTCCTTTTGTGATAAGCTAATGAGAGGGCCAGGCATGGAAAATAGCTGCCCTTCCTGCCTATAGATATTTCCAAAAGTTCCTTCATTTGTTAAAGAGCTGCTCTGGGGGGAGCGGGAAGGGGTGGACAATGTCTAGTTGCCTTTCTTTCCAGTGCTCTCCAATCACTCCTTTTCTACCACAGTCCTCATGGGGAAGGGTAAACTACAGTAGTCAAGAACACAGTCCAAGCTGGGGGAGGTGGGTCCCCAGCTCTGGATTTTCTAGGGGGGCTCAGAGATTTCTGGGTAGAGGCAGTGTCCTCTGCCTTCTCAGCCGGGGGTTGTAGTGAGAATAAAACCAGGCAAAGAAATGTCAGTGACAAGATCCTTTTGGTGGACTATTTATATTTTTGAGTCTTTTAATAAATTAAAAAATTTAAGAGGTAAAATTTGAAAGGGCATTTAAACTTTCAAACAATGACATACCTCTATCTCAAAAGTCTACCATTTTAATAGACTTGGGGAATATGAAGCTGGGGATATGTAGTTTTCCTGGGCCTTTTGAACAAGCCTGGGTCCCACCAGTGTCTCAGCAGGGGAAGCAGTTATATGTGTGTCCAGCACAGGGTGATCAAGGCCATCGTTTTGTTGGCCTGCTAGTGAGACTCAGCCTTTAAGGCATGGGGACCACCTTGGTTTTAATAAGTGCGTATATTTTTAGTGGCCATACATGGCTGGGATGTGCTAATAGTAGAGAACAGGATATAAGAATTTTATAGTGACTGAAGCTCTAAACCAAGGATGAAAGATCAACCTGACCCTGAGTTACTGTATTTTGGATTGGGGGGAAGGAGTAAAATATTAGAGTGGCATGAGTTAAATCCTAAGTCAGAAAGCATTCCCATGAAGGTAGAAAGGTTTCCTCTCATCTATCAGACTGAAGAAATGGCTAATCCATGGAGGTCTCCGGAGAATAAATCCCAAGCGTTAATGCTGCTAAGGCTGTGCACCAGAGTTTGGTTTGAACTCAGGGGAGAACACGGAGAGCCAGACAACATGAAAACATCAGAGTTTAGAAATAAGCAGGGAGAAGCAGGAAGGGAAGAACTAAATCATTCTCCGAGAGTCAGCACATCCATGTGGAAAGGGTTAGGTTCAGAAGACTAAGGAAAAACATCTGTAGAAAAAAAAAAAAGCCTATATAAGTCATATCCTCTTCTGTAGCCAGCTGACATTGCTACCTCATCTACTAACCTATGTGAATTTACATGTATAATTAAGATCCCAACAAAGCTCAGCTGTAAGCTGTCAGCTGTTTAATAGGGAAGGATTTGACAGTACTTCATGGCATTACTGAGAAAAAGCAAATGAAATATCAGTTGGGTATGATTTCCGTTAGGGGGGTTCACAAAAGCCCGAACACCTGAGATTAATGGATTGCTGTTCACCAGCTGAGGAGGTCTCCAGTGGGGTGCTGCAGTATTACATGCTTTTCATATCATATTTGACTTTTTATTAAGATATTTATTTAAGATGTGGAAATCAGGTTTATCAAGTGTGTTAGTGAAAGGAGGTTGGAAAGAAGTGTTTTGTTAGAAGATAGGAAGATGACTTATAAATTATTCTACAAATGGAAAGTATGGATGCACACAGATGTGGAGCAAAAGAGAAGAGAGTAGTTAACTTTTTTTTGGTGGTACTGAGGATTGAACCCAGGGGCATTCTACCTCCGAGTTACACCCATAGCCCTATTTTTTAAAAATTATTTTTGAAACAGGGTCTCACTAAGTTGCAGAGGGCCTCCCTAAGTAGCTGAGGCTGGTGGCGATCCTCCTCTCTCTGCCTCACAAGTACTGGGATTACAAGTATGCACCACCACGCCTGGCTGTAGGTAACATTTTTGACCATCACACTTCAGTGAAGGCCAGGGGTTTTAGAAATTGACTAGAAGAACAACTGGACTTTAGGCTGAGGAAACTTGTTGCCCAGACCTGTAAGACCACAGCTGAAAACCATGTTCAAGAGAAGGTAGAGGGAACTGAGGGATGAGGAAGCGGAGAGCTGGCATAATGTGCCTTCTTCAAATAATCGAGACACTGAAATATAGAAGAGAGACCCACCCTCCCAATGGCTCAGAATATTGCAAATTCTGGCTTCAGAAGGCTTACATTTCTAACACTTTCAGCCATTCAAAAATGGATGAATTACTTACTATAGGTAGTACCTTCCCCTTTCTTGCAAATTCCTTGCACTGATGAGGAATAGCCATTTGGCAAAGACAGAGAGGACGCTTAGAGTGGAAGGCAGAACTGGGTAATTTTTAAGATTCCCTATTTCCATTTGGGTTCCCTTAAAAACAGAGGCTGAGACAAGGGTTGGAAGCAGGAAGTTTGTTGAAGAGGTGAGACAAGGAAGTGAGCGGGTGGAGAGAATGTACCGGAAACAGGAGCAAAGCAAAGGAAATATGTTGAGCTTGCTCCTGCTGGAAAACTCTCTGAGGCATCACACAATTATTCTCTGAGGAAGGAAGCACGGGACAGTTATCCTTTAGCTCCAAGACCTCACAGGCTGAGGGCTGCTTCTGGGAATGACACCCCCACACTTCCCAGGTCTCAGCCAGCTGCCCAGAAAAAGGCTCTTCCACTTCCTCCTGACGTGGTTTCCAGTTGTGGTCTTTCTGGGCCTAGCAGCAGGTCTGAGTCAGAATAGCTGAAAAGCACGGGCCCTGAGCATGGGGCCCTGAGCTGCTGGCACGCAGGGGTTTTGTCTGCTGGAGCTGTGCTGAAACAGGACCATGGGGTGCATCACAGGAAAAGCAAGTGCCAAGGAAAGGCAACAGCCCAGCACTCTGTGCTGAGCATGTATCTCAAGTTCTAGCAGTCTTATCATTGGAAAAAACAAGAGGGAGGGGGGACCCTGTTTCGTGACACAGGGAAGCAATATCACTTCCTATGTTAAGCTTAAGAGTTGGTGTGAGATAAAAATCATGACATATAAAATTGCCCCACAAACAACTCCGCTGAAGAGTCAGTCAAGCCCAAGCTTCCTGCCCATCTAGCAACAGAGATTTACTTGCTCTCCATTTTTGATCACTTTTCTATCATACCTCCCTCACATCTACATTACTGGGAGGTCATATTCTGATTGGCACTGTTGTCCTTTCCTAGTGGTACATGTAACAATGATGCCTTTTGCCAATTATGATGTGTTAGATATGGTGATGTATGTTATTCTTATTTTCAATTTAAACTGATATTTGCATCTTTAGTGCTTAATTAATTTATTTGCAGTAATGGGGATTAAACCCAGGGGCATTCTACTTCCAAGATACATCCCCCAACCCTGTATTTTATTTTTTGAAAGAGGGTCTCAGTAGCAGCTAAGGCTGGCTGCTACTCCTGCAATCCTCCTGTCTCAGCCTCCCAAGTACTAGGATTATAAGCCTGTGCCACCATGCCTGGCTTAACAGATAATTTATTTGCTGGCCAAATGAAGACTGAAATAATTTCCTATCACCAAAATTTAGATGAACCTCAATTTTAACACATTTATGTTTTTTTTTCAGAGGAAAAAAACAGGAACTTGAAGAAATCGGAACTACTACTAATTGAATATAATTAGAAAATTGTATGTTTTACTTAAAAGGACTGATGATTTGTGATAAGACACTAATAAGCAAGATTAATCAAAGGAATTCTAAGATATTAGTTAAAATTTACACAAAGGCAATTTCATTTTAGATTTTCTGAGAAGTTATTTCTAAGGACAGTTATTAAAGATAGCTAACTTTCTAACAAAGAGTGCCAGAAAATGAGGCTGTAATTAAAGCACTTGCTTGTTCTTATTCCCTGAATTTCCTCCCACTTCTTTCAGAATAATGGCTCTTAAAATTAGATATTGTTTGGTGCATATCCCAGAGGGCACCTCCTCTGGCATCCAGCACACCGAATGTCTGATAGATTGGTTTAAGAAGATAATATACCATATTCAGCAGGAAGAGACTCAAGAGGCAGCAGACAATTAAAACAACACACTGGGACAGATGACAAGTTTAGAGATATTCAGAGCCACTTGTGACAAGTGAAAAGACATCCTTTCACAAAGTAATTCTTCTACGAATTCTTCTTAAAAGTTTGACCTAGACTAATAGAGAAAACTACATACCTGTAGTGGCTTCTTAAAAACAGACAACAGGCAGGCGTGAAAACACACAAGTTGCCAGTAACCCTTTGTGGTGATCATCGTTTCTACAGTCATGGGAACTTAATGCTATAACATGCCTTTCTAGATATCTCCATCAATATCCAAGTCTACCAGTAGTATCCTTACATCACTGATATATAAAGCAAAACCGAAGGCAAAGGCTTGAATGACTTAACTGGAAACATCCAGTCCTTAATGGAAACAAAATAAAACTCTGGCCAAAGCTTTGCAAATCACAGAGATGTTGATATGCCACATTTATAGGCATCATTGAACATTTTTCCCTAAGACACTGATGTGTAAGAAACATATGCAAATGAAAACATCACCTCTACGGCTTCCCAGGCCCACTTCCTGTACTGCGGGTCATGAGTCAGTCGCCACATATACATGTATGTCTCGATCACTTCTGGCCGTAAGATGTAGTATTTTTCATTTTGTCTCGTAGCAATGGCTTCAACACCACCATCAAATCGGAAAGCTTCTGGTCCCAGTTTCATAACTACAGGACATGCGACCGGTAAACAAGGGTTACTGACCTGCACAATGTTTAGTGTTTCTAACATAATTGAGAAAGTACTTAACATTCAAGACAGAGGCTGAAATAATCATTTTTAAGAATTATTTATAAGCATTGATATTATTCAACATATTTTTAAAATTTAGTCATCTCAAAGAATCCAGTTTAGAAAATGGTAGCAACCCTTTATTTTTTCCCCACTTAACTGTCATTAACTGAGCACTTGCCAGGTGAGTGCAAGGAGCCATGGCATACTTTGTTAGGTGAAAACTCAGTGGCTGAGAATTCTGTCATTACATTACTAAAAAGTCAGTTGTTTAATCTTTGTGCTTCAAATTTGTGTTTTATAAAAAGAAAGCCAGTCTTATGATCTATTTTATGGCGATACAGAGGAAATTAATAATGCTTTATAATTTTTTTATTAGGACAGAGATCTTTAATTCAACATTACTTAGCTAAAGCAAGGGCCAGTAAATTAGGATGGATTAAATCTTTGTCTAGGCTTATTGCTACTTGGCAAACTAAGGGTATCTATTTTTTAGGTATAAACACAGTGACTTTTAAAGTAAAAATATAAATTCTTTTAAGATATAACCTTGATGGCAGCAATGATGAAGTTTTTTATTGAAGGGAGGCAAAGCATGGGGAATGGATTATAATGAAAAATAACATTTACTCACAGGTGCGGTTATAAGATTCATGACAGGTACGGGCTATTTCAGCCCCAAGTTCAAGGTAGTGTTGGGCCAGGGCTTCAGGTGCCCCATCTGCTCCGAGAGCAAACATGCCTCCAGCAAAGCAGGTCAGGTGGCCCATCTTGTGTTCCAGGAGGCCGCCCTTCCACTCTGCGATGTAAGTTAGGCCCCCGCTGGACTTGCGGATCAAGTGAGTCTCAATGGCCTGAAAATAACATTTATTTTCAACACTCTGTAATCTATTCTCAAATGTATACTAGAGTATTATTATACTATAATAAAAAAAAAAAAAACATGACTTCGAATTTGAGTTTGGTGGTTCAACCTGAAATGTTAGGTTGCTGCCTTCTGTGTGCTTCCTGTAGTCCTTGCCTTCTTAGTTTGGTCAGTTAGAATTTATACTGTTGGTGTGCTGTGTGCAGGTATGTTTGTATCACTGTGAGCCTGAGTATGATGTATAATTATAGAGCATCAATAAAAGTAGAGAAAAATTCCCAGATCAAAAAAACACACAAATTGTTAGTCCAGCTCAGTTGGTTTTGTTTGGCTTTGTGACCAAACCCAGTCCTAGTCATTGGGTTAGAACATTTTCATGTTTATAAATAGTGAAACAACACAAAGTCCAGACCCTACTATAGATGAAGAACAGAACACATTTGTGTATAGGATCCAAACTAGTGACATTATTCTTCCTTTTACTCCTGTAAGCTGGAGAGGTAACAATATAGAGGCTGTTCTAGAGTTAGATTAATTGGTTTCAAATTTTAGCTCTGACCCTTACGGTGAACTCTGTGGGTAATTTGCTTACTATATCCCTAAATCTCAATCTCTTTAAACATTAAATGGGAATAAGACTACTGACTGAGAGGACTCTGCTACAGTTTGTTTATAAAGCAGTCAGGATGAAACTGGAACTTGAAAAGGCCATTTATTATAATTTACATCTCTGATGTGGTAACACTGGAATCAATTTCTTCCCTAATCATTACTAAAGAGCACATGAATATACAATAAACTATTATTATTTCTTTTTAACTGGGGATTGAATCCAGGGGCATTCTACTACTGAGCTACGCTCCCAGCTTTTTTATATTTTGAAGCAGGGTTTCACTAAGGTACTGCACACTGGCCTTGGAGGTGTGGGGGGACGGGGAGGGATATATATGTTTAAAAAAGAACAAACATTTTGAAATTTGGGAGAAATGATGAAATATATAAACATATATATGTTTTAAAAAAGAATAAACATTTTGAAATTTGGGAGAAATGATGATGTTCACAAAAATAATTTATAAAATAAGTTTTATATCTGCCCAAGGATTCTTGATATTCTTCAAACCTAGATAGAAACATAAGCCTTATATCTTAAAAAGCAAAAATTGTGTTTAGAATAACTAATTTCCATTTTCTCTAAAAGATAATGCCTCCTCCTATTACATCACAGAAGGAAAAGGGCCATGATTGTGTTTATATCCGATTTTCAGGAAGCACATTTAAGAATAGTATATAGAGAATGAATAAAATGAATACACAGGCAGTAAAACCTTTCCTACCTTTATTAGAAATAAACAAATGAAACCAAGATGGTTAAGAAATAAATGAACATGCTACTCTGCTCATTAACTGTGGTTAAGCTAATTTTATTGATGGTTTAGTTATTACATTAATATTTCATTCTTATTTAATGCAACTGAACATCTTAGCTATTTACACTTCTCATAACACAAATTGCAATAAAGTCCTTCAAGCAGATACTTGTTCATCACCCAAGAAATTATTCTTTCTACATGGCAAGTGTAATAGCTTTTGAGCATAGATTAGAGAAACATTATTACCCTGTTATGGATCCTGAATAAAGTACTATATTATTTTTGGCAAGATTCTGACCAACTTGCTACCTCCTAAAATAAACTACAATGAAGTTCCAAGACCTTCAAAGCAATGGTTTGGTGTGGAAATGGGAAAATGTAAATAAATACAAAGCATGAAAAATGGTCTTTAGTGGTGCTAATAAATTTTTTGTGTGTTAGAGCTACAGAGAATTTATTAGGAAGGAAAGAGTACTATATATTCTGTGGTTTAATCGTTCCATATTTTAAAAAAAATTAGTTTGATGAAGCCTTTAGAACCCTAAACGTTTGCTACATTACCTGCCCAGTTATCATTCACCATTACAGATTCTTAGCATGGTCTTCATATGTGGCCATAATAACCAGCTGAAAGCTAGGAGTACTTTGTTATTAAATCCACCAAAGAAAACATACCAGCATGGGAGTAAATGCTTTATAAAATCCACTGAAAGCCAAAACTGAATAACTACATATGCACATATGCAGTAAGGCATCCCCCCACCTTGATAAGGATGAATTTTTTGTTGTTATTTTTTAAGACAAGATTTTGCTATACTCCCCAGGCTGGCCTTGAACTCCTGGTTCCTGGATTCAAGAGATCCTCCAGCCTCAGTCTTCCAAGTAGCTGGCACTTTTGGCACATGTCTCACTGAACCCAGCTTATGATGATCTGTGTGTGTGTGTGTGTGTTACTTGTGGCACATGTCTCACTGAACCCAGCTCATGATGATCTTTGTGTGTGTGTGTGTGTGTTACTGGGGATGGAATCCAGGAGCATTTCTACCTCTGAGCCCTATTTTATTTATTTATTTTTTATTTATTTATACCCCTACCCTATTTTAATTTTAAACAGGGTCTCATTAAGTTGCTGAGGGCCTTGCTAACTTGCTGAGGCTGTCCTCCAACCTGAGATCCTTCTATCTCAGTCTCCCGCGTACTGAGATTGCAGGCATGAACCACCATGCCTGTCTTCATGATGACCTTTTAAAGTATAACACAGAAAAAGAAGATTTGCTACATAAAAAATTGCTACTTCTCAAAATCAGAAGTTTAGTTCTTGCAGCTTATGTCTCTAAGTTGAAAGTATACAATGGTTTGAAAATGTTTTTACAATTAAGAGAAACAGGAAATGCTCTGACTTCATTTCTTCTTAATGGATTTTCCTGTCAATGATTTGTCTAGACAGAATACACAAAAAGTTGTTTGGGTAGAGTTCTAGAATCTGGGGGGAAATATTCCAAAGAATATTTAAAATCTGTCTTTCTTGGAACATCAAGATCTTGAGAGGGACACTTTAAGATTAAAATAATTAAATGTCTGCCAGTATGGTAATTAGAAGATGACACAGTGGAAAACATAATATATGGAGAAAAACTCCCTACATTAAAACTCAAACCTTATTGGAAGGAGGAAAAATAAACCTCATTGGAATGAGTTTTCTAGCGTTACTGAATAAGGACAGGGCCACCAGACCATATCCTAATTTTCTTTTGATGTTCATTGTGAAATTTAATAAAGTTTGTATCAAATGAAGGACACTATTCTAACTAACGCATATTTGATCCCTACATGTGAAGTAGTAAAGAGTTGTATGCGCTTTGCTTAGTGAAACTCCCAATGATCTAGGGAGAAAAACCAATGAATATTCAATCCACTTAGCCACATCCAAATTGCATTTATGTTTAAACAAACAAATTAGCTGTGTCAGAAGTACCCAGACCTCATAGGGGTTCCCAAAACTTATTTGGCTTACCTATCTTCTTTTCAGAAAAAATTAAAAAAAATTATTCAGCGCCCGCACCCCCAGAAATCTATCTTTGTTAAAGGAGTAAAAAGAAAGATGCAGTAACAAATTTGCATTCTTTTATATATCTATATTTTGTTCCAGTCTTCCTGAGGGGACAGTATTGCCTCCTTTGGAAACTTATGTTAGAGACGCCAATTCCATTTTCATTTTTTCCTATGAATTAACATTGTTGATTAAAAGTAATTTCAGCCAGGTGTAGTGTGCATGCCTGTAATCCCAGTACTTAGGAGGCTGAGATAGGAGGATTGCAGGTTCAAGTCCAGCTTCAGTAACTTTCTGAGACCTCAGCAACTTAGTGAGACCCTGTGTCAAAACAAAACAACAACAACAATAAAAAACAAAACAAAAAGACTGGGATTGTGATTGTAGTGCTTGGAAGTAGAATGCCTCTGGGTTCAATACCCACTACCAAAAAAAAAAAAAAAAAAAATTAAGCAGTTAAGAGAGTGAATAACTTTCTGAGGATTTAGCTACAATTTTATAATATTATTTGAGAGGCCTTAATAATTAATATTAAAAGAATATGTGAGTTGCTCACATAAAATTCTTAACTACAAAGGCACCAGATTCTGATAAAAAATTTTGTTCCTGAGAAGTTGGGTACATGTTCAAGCATTTTATATAAAATAACTCTGTTTTTAAATCCATTTACTTTCTAACCTTATTTTAATTTTTTATTGAGGCTTAATTGGAGGTGATTCTTGGTTTACTTTTTTTTTTTTTTTTACATCCTATAGACTTTGCTAAGTAGTTTCTAATTTATCTTACTACCTTATTGCCTGTAAATAAACACTTAAATGTAGTACAGAGATTCTTATTCCAAAATAAATCCATAGTGGTAAAGAAAAAAGTGGATAAAATACAAAGTTTAGCTTGAGTTTTGGCTCCTCAGTAACCTCTCTGGGGTTGAGCAAACTTACTGTAAAACTGGGTGAACAATAGTTAAACTACTGTGAGAAAACAGTAATAACCCCCACTTCCCTTAAAGCACCTAGCTACCTCTGTTCAGCACACAGGAGGAGTTTAACACATATCAGTTCCTTCTCATTCCTCTTGAATTATCAATGACCTCTAAAAACTATTAATGAGCTTCCCTTAAGTACTAGTTTGTTCAGATTTTTATACATAGATTTCCTTATAGTATGTGTCCATTTATCTCTGGAGATAAGTTTACTTTAGGGGTGTCTATAATCTTGGGGAATTTTAGCTTAGTCAATTTTCAGAATATAACTCAGGATTTTTTTTTTTTTTACCATAATTTAAAATGCAGCTTGAGGGAGGGAACTCCTGTTCATGGCAGAAGACTATAGTCTGGCATCACACAGTGAAGAGAACACGTCCTGAGCACTGTGCTGTTAGGCGATGTCATTGTGTGAACATCTTAGCGTGCACTTACACAAAGTAAGATGCTGGCATCGCAGGCGATATAATCCGGGACCACTGTCATCCATATAGTCTGTCATTGGCTGAACTGTGATGTGGTGCATGACTGTACCTCCTTTGCAGATATGTGACTCTTATTTTAGGTATGAACCATGTTAAAAAATGTTTAGGTGCCCTAGTAGAACTAAAAACATCAAGTATGATTACTGTTATAATTACATTGGCAGACACTGAACTCCATCTAACTGGAAATAATTCTATAACCCACTCATGTAGTAGTTCAGTTTTTTCATTAAGGCTTGATTAATATGCAAGGTATAAGCTAGAGCTGAGTGGCAAGGATGATTTAAATATTGGGTTACCTGAACAGCATCAAAATACATCTTCTTAGCTTCTAGATCTGTCTTGTCAGACATTAACCATGCCTTGAGCAAATATTCATAAAAGCTGTCTCCAAGTCCTCCAACTGATACATGATCTGAGAAGAGAGGGAAATGGATTTCAGAGTGACTCAGCTTTTAATTCAGATAATGCAGCAAAATCACATTAGCAACTAGGATGCGAAACCCCATGTCAACTGCAACTCAATGTTACATTTAAATTCCAACAAATCTCTTATTTTCAGAAAGATGTTCTGAAATAAGCAGATGGGCTGTGAACTAATGTGATATACTCAATAATTACCAGAGCAGTTTTGTAAACATGATGAAAAGATATGCAATCATCCCCTAATTCTAAATATCTAGCACTCTAGTAAAAAATAAAAAAAAACCCAAAATGTTTCATAGTATATATTTAAATTTTTATTTGCTTTAATTCTGAATAATATAAAATCTGTCAAAGCTATGAGTATTAGCAAATCTTAAAAAAGTAGCTTACAGTAAAATAATAAAATACTTAGGTACTTGCCTTTATTATTATTATCTGATATATTTTCTAGTGTTACCAATCTCAAAGGTCAAAAACTGATGGGTGGGGGCAATAAAACAGAAAAGGATGATGTACTTTCCTTCTAATACTTCTATTCCTATAATCCATCTCCACTGTCATTTATTATGTCCAATCCATCCAATCCATTGCAAATGGACAAATAACCTTTATAAAGGTGTCTTTATTTTAAAAGCAAGAAAATGGAGGCTTAGAAAGCCTAAATGAGATTACAACATTGATTGGTGCCATCTGACTCCCCAACCCACAGAGGGCTTCACCTTTGGATTTGCCTGCTCCTACCGTGTGTGTGTGTGTGTGTGTGTGTGCGCGCGCGCGCGCCTATGACTTGAATTAATATTTTTATTTATCAAGCATTACTGTTCACAAAATCAGAAATATGATCTATTTGAAACATCCTTCTCAGAATTCAAATATTTGAGTGTAAACAAGATAGCACTTTTAAGTTTCTTAATTCAAAGTTCATTTACGATTCTAAGCAATGAAATCTTTACTTATTGACTTAGTTATACAAAAAGTAAGTAAGTATATATACAGCTATAAAGATAATTGTTTTCCTGATGCCTACCAACAACTCCACTTGGTTGTCTACATGGGTGTCAAAAATCAAACAGGCTAGAAACTGAATTCTTTATCTTTTCCTCCTGAATTTTATCTTCTGTTCAGGTCTCTACCCTCTCACCTATACACATAAGAAGTCAGATAGTAGCTGGGCGTGGTGGCACAGGCTTATAATCCCAGTACTTGGAAGGTTGAGACAGGAAGATCAGGGTTTGCAGCCAGCCTCAGCTACTTAGTGAGGTCCTCCGCAACTTAGCAAGACCCTGTTTCAAAATAAAGAATAAAAAAAATAGGACTGGTGGTGTAGCTAGTAGGTAGAATGCCTCTGGGTTCAATCCCCAGTACTGGAAAAAAAAAAAAAAAAAAAAAAAAGTCAGGTAGTCAAGGGATTTGGGGTATAGCTCAGTGGTATAGCCAGGACCTAGGTTCAATCCCTAGTCCCACAAAATAGAAATCAAGTGGTCATGCTATAGTCATATTTTCTCTTATTTCCATGTGATGAGTTCCACATATCTAAATTTTATTTTCCACATATCTCTTGAACTCCTCTGCTGCTCTGTGTGCTCACCAGTACCATCAAGCTGCCACTACTTCCCGCCTCTGCAATGGCCAATTCATGTCCTGCTTTCACTCAGGTAGGGTGCGCTATTTCTACTTAAATTTGTTAAAGTTAAATAGAAAATTCATTTCATCCACCATAGTGGTGCTTGGCAGCCACTTGTGGCCCTTGCCTACTCTACTGGACCCGGAAGACTCCAAACAGTTCCATCACCTAGTGCTATCAAGACAGCTGGGAATGATGGTACATGCCTGTAATCTCAGTACTTGGGAGGCTGAGACAGGGGGATCGCAGGTTTGTGACTAGCCTCCGCAATTTAGTGAGACTCTTGGCAATGGAGGGAGACACTTTCAAAAATAAAAAAAACTAAAAAGATCTAGGGATGTAGCTCAGGGATAGAATGCTCCTGTGTTCAGTCCACTCACACACACACACACAAGGCTCCACCCTACTGCAGAGCTTCTACAGGACTTGTTCTCTTTGCCTGAAATGTTCACTTTGTATCTGAGGTCAAATGGTATTTCCTCAAAGAAGACTTCCCTAACCCCCTATCCCCACACCCCAATTAGGTTCTCTGTCAGAAGCTTTTGATAGCACACATTTACCACACTTGCCATTTCATAATGTGGCAGTTGTTTTCAAGAGCAGAGACCTGGCCTACTATGTTTTCCCAGTCCACACCAGCCCCTAGGAAGCATCTTCCACTCAAATAACTGATGAATGAGTACATCAAAATAACTCTAAGCCAACCTTAATAAGGACTATATTTATTTAAACTACAATGTCCATATTTTTAAGAATTGAAATATGAAATTTCCTTATTGCAGAAAGACTAGAGTTATATTAATTAATCTTAATGGAAAATTGTGTTTTAAAAGTTGTCAGACCAATACTTAAAATAGCAGTGTTTGAAGTGACCTTTACAGTTTCTTAAATAAATCACCACAGAAACCTCTGACATTTACAAACTAAACAGACTAACTACTATCTTGTCAATAATAAGCCTTGTTGTTATAAACATGATTGTACGAGACAAACGCAAGTGATGCATGTTAAAGCAAATCGCTATCTGGTTACTGTCAACATAGCAAGGATTACATAAAGTAATAAAGAGTGACATCCAAGATCCAGATGTGTCCTTCAGAGTTACAGCAATGAGAGTTGAGAACCAGCAGTCAGAAGCAGCTGGAGATTTTTTCCCCCTTGGATTATGATTCTGTAATGGGTGGAAAAGGCAGGTTTGGGCTTTTGGAGATTTAAAAAAAAAAAAAAAGGTTGTATAAGAATACATTTGCTTTAATTCATTTCAGTAAGTGCTAGTTAATTTAAAAAAAATTTCTACATATAATAATGTCACCTTTGGGGAAAAAAATCAAAATATAAGAATAGAGGTAAAACATGTTTTTTTGATAATTCCTCCAGGTTTGGATTACTGCTTGTGTTGGCAACAGAGTCCTATGTAAACATCTTAGTGGAAGTAGGGAAGAGGCATGATTTTTCAGAGGAAGGACTGCTATTTTTTAGAACATAAATGGTATTTTTAATGCCTAATTGTCCTACAGGTGCTGTAGACACTCAAATATTATGCTTTTCTCTAAAGGGCTAAGTTACTGTTCTTGATCAGAACAAGAAAAAGATCCCATAAAGGGATTCCTAATAATAAAGAGAGACAGAGGAAGGGAGGGGTGAGGGGAGGGGGGAGAGGGAGAGAGAGAGAGAAGATACAGTAAAAAGAGCAAGGCAAAAAAAGGATTGAAATAGTCAAAATGTCTCCTCCTTAATTTTGTAAAGTTTTTTGAATCTCAATTTCTCTTTTTGAAGCAATCCCTCAGTACTAGGGACATACACACACACTTGTTATACAAATCAAAGTATGATAGTTGTTCTGTGCACAGGCATGGGGCCCCATGTCTAGTATCAATGGTTACAAAACCCATTTTTTATCAGTGGCCAGGAGGAGATGTTGCTTCTGAGCCACAACTCAGGAGAAGGGCCAGCTCAGAGAATAAATGGAACCATCACCCAAAGCAGAGGCTGAAAGATCAGATATGAAGCATGTGAGTATTTATGACATTCAAGTAAGTAAACATCACTAGGTACAAGATGACATCCACTTCGTGCAAGATACTGTGTGCCAGATTCACAAATATAACTAAGACAGAGTTACCACCCTCCAAAGCTCTGGATTCCTAGGAGGTTCAGGATATCTGTGAATCATCAAAAAAAGACATATGACAGGAAAGTAGGCAAAGGGCTGGGGTGGGAGAGGAAGAAGTAGAGAAGGAAGGGGCGGTGCTAACAAACTCCACCCAGGGCCTTGAAGAAGAAGGCTTCTGGAAGAAATGGCAACTGAGCTGGGCCTTGGTAGAGGAAGAAGAGACAGAAGAGCTGAACAGGTAGAAGGGCTATGAATACAGCACAGCAAAGACCTGTATACAGACAAGTAGGCCTTGATTAGAGAATTTAAAAATACATGTGTCTTCTCTTTATGACTAGAATACAGGAAGGAAGATGGGGGAGGAGGACGTGAGACTCATCATTTCTGTTTTTCCATCAGAAAATTGGCACATAAGCAATCCAAATATAAGGGACTCTTTGATGGGGAAATATGGCCAAATATATAGTATCTGGGTGGCCCAGAAGGTGAAATCAGGATTTTTCAACACAACTGGCTCTTTTTATTCCTTTTTAGTGACTTATAAGTCCTAAACTAAAAAAGAAAACTTCAAAGAAGCTTTTCTTTAACTTTTGAGATCTGCGATGAGAATTCCAACAGTTGCCTATTAAGATAATTACATCTAAGCATTTTATATCTTAATACTCTAGTGGCCTGCAAATTTTTTAGTCTCAGCATTCCCTTATGTTCTTAAAAATAAATGAGTGATTTGAAGTATTTGTTTATGTGAGTAATATCTACCAGTATTTACCATACTGAAAAATTAAAACAATTTTAAAATATTTTTGTTGATTAATTAAAAATAAGTATAGGAATGGGGGAAGGGAGGGGGGAAGGGGAAAAACTAGGATTCCAGAAGGGAACAGTTCAAATAAAGTTATGTCCATACAAGAAGATTTCACTACCAATCTCACTAACATGTATGGGCAGGGAGGAAGAGAGGGAGGTATATGGAGAAAAATACAATCAAGTGATGCATGTATGTATGTTTGTATCACTTTGAATCTCACTGTGATGTATAATTACACTGCACCAATAAAAGTATAAAAAGTATATACCTCTTATGTTAACATTAATAGATATTTCCCATTAAAATGTTATATTTTACAAAACAAAAATGTATATATATATATTTGTTAAATATATATAAACAAAGTCAGCCTCAGCTTTGCAGTTGAAAAACAGAATAGTATTTTAATAATCTTCCTACGACTGTAGATTTTTGATATTACAACACAACTTGAGAAGTATTTTTTTTAAAGGTTAAAGAATTTTAAAAGGTTAGTTGCAGTGTAGAATCAGGAATTATATCAATGAATTTTTGTATTCTGTTACATTAAATCTATTAGTCTAGCTTGCACTTTGAGTGGGTCTTTTCCCCATGCATGATTTTGTAATAGCATGCACTGGTCGTCTGGAAAATATTGGTTCTCTGAGTTATGCAGATCCTCTGAGTGTTGACACATTTCATTACACAATATGAAGAAACCACATTTGTTAACATCACTGCCAATCTTATCAGAATACTACTGGTAGCAAGCTCATGGGGGCATATACAAGTTTTTCCATTTCTATGACTTTTTTTTTTTTTTTTTTTTTTGGTACTGGGGATTGAACCCAGAGGCCTTCTACCTCTGAGCTACACCCTCAGTCCTATTTTTTATTCTTTATTTTGAAACAGGGTCTCACTAAGTTGCAGAGGGCCTCACTAAGTAGCTGAGGCTGGATCCTCCTGTCTCAGCCTCCCAAGTACTGGGATTACAAGCGTGAGCCACCACACCTGGCTCCAAATTCTAATTTTTATTTAGAAACTTGAATTTTATCATCATTGGTTCAAATGCTGGTACTTTTCCTTGATGTGACAGGCTCATTTTTGAGAACATGTCTACTGATTACCCAAGTCTGAATAATCAATGTTTTTAGTTGTTCTTTCAAGTAAGAATGGTGAATTAGGAAGGAATAATCAAAATGATGTCAGTAACAACAATCAATACATATAATAAAAATAATCTTGTAACTCAGTCACATGAGAGCTTTTCCTGTATGCAACTATTATTTTTTATTATGTAGCAGAATTGTTTCATGTGTACAGTACACATGAAACATTAAAATGACATGGGCTCAGGGTTAATATTTACTAGGGTTAGTAATTATTTTATTGTTTTATTAAGAACATTCATAAATGATGCTCACCTCCTTTAAAAAAAAAAACAACTGTGGTGAAGAGTACAATGAGTATTAGCACCACTTTGTGTCTGCCTTGATTCTCACTCAGCATTTCTACTTGCTATTGCTTTTGCAGTGTAAATGCAGATGCCAGTACAGTGAAAAAGGCATAAAGTCTCAGTATTACTGTCAGAGTATTTTTTACCTCATGGACCCCCTGGAAAAGTCTTGAAGACATCCAGTAACCTGTGGATCACACTAGATAATGGCAGTCTTAACTACTGTCCTAAGGTTTCAATAGCTAGGCCTCCCCTAGTTGTTACCAACATACACACATGAATTTAGCATGCTTTTTGCCACTAAATTATTCTTTAAGGAAAGCACTTCTAGAGGAACACTGAGGCATAATCATCTAAGAATAGTGTATTTAAATATAAAGACAAAACCCATTGAGTAAAATTTCAAGGCAGTGTGGACATCTATCTTCCCCATATCTAGGCATGTCACGTGGTGTTCTTCACTTGCTATTTAATCCACCACTATTTTTCCAATTAGCTTGAGAACATTTCTTTCACCTACTCTGAATCTCTATAACCTTGCTCAAAATTATCTGAAGAGTCTGAAGTGAGGGCTTTGACATCAAAAGTCCTTGTGCGATACTTATTCCAACACTAAGGGAAACTACTTGCAAGAAATCTTTATCTGGTTTAAAATTAAGTAGAGAAAGCACCCTGTTTGCACCTCCATTTCCCAACTCTACAAAGAAAGAGAGAAAATGCAATGAAGTGTCAGGAGCTAGCTGCTCAGTGCAAAATGCTCCTTGCCATTAGCACCGAGGAATACATTTTCCTTCTATCTACATGAGCAGCTTGTACAGGCTGACATCCCACACCACTCTGACCAGACCTTCCCTTTCTGATTAATATTTTCAAATGTGTTTATATGTGGTCATACTCACAGTTATACACAGAAAATAAACTTCCAGTTTCTTGATAACGCAATCTGTCTTATGACAGAAACCTGTTTAAAGGAACCTCTCCTCTTTTCTCCTTTTCTAAACAGCCTACAACAAGATGTGTGCTCCTTCTGTGCTCCCTGTTTCTGTTCCTAGCATAGAGCTGGGTACCACAAAGAGTTCAAGGAATGCTAATCTTTTGACTTACGTTGACCCCACTGTCCACTACTGGGGTTCAGATAGTTAGGATAAAGGCCTTCTGGTTTTTCCAGTTTGTTCAGGACTGTTCGAATGTTCATTACCTACAATAGAAAAGGAAATGTCACTATGACAATCAAAGAAAAAAGTTTCATGCCATTTATTCTTTCATGATTATATTCTGCCACTTTAGAAAAAAAATAAGTTGATTTAAATAATGTAAAGTTAGAACAAAGATAGGCGCTGTCAGCTTATTACTGTTAGAAAAATAAAAGAAGTGTATACAGGCACATTGGTTCATTATCTACCATATCCAGACCTGTACTAGGAAGTAAGGGTACATCAGTGGGTAAAAAAAAAAAGTCACTATTCCCTTGGAGTTTTGCATTTTAA